>CAUZXS010005216.1:35000-78455 GCA_963585895.1 Sepioteuthis lessoniana | reverse complement strand
CCCCTCCGCTCGGGCAGGATATGACACAAGGTCAATTTTTAAGCGGAGTTTAACAGGTTTGAATTCAGAGTTTTCCTTCTCCTAGACTAGTTGCCTCACCAAGGCTGAAGAACCTAGTCCGTCCTACTATTTATCCATAGCTGGAGGGAGAATAAGGGGGTTCATACCTTTCCCAAGGGTATTTGCCCGAAAGTGAACGTAATAGCGTGACTGGAGTACGAACTCGCGTACTACGATTCCGCAGTTCATCGCTTTAACCATTACACCCCCTAAGTAAGTAAAGTTGGTTACCGTAGTCAAGGGCGACTCGAAGGCTCCCTTTTCAATAGCTACTACACCGAGGTGTAGGGGAGGGCGCTACTCATTTTCCTGGATTGCTCCACTTTACCCTTGATACGTACCTTATATTGCTGAGTGTAAGGCAAGGAGGTATCAAGTACCATTTTTAAGGTCTTTGGTATGACGCGATCTGGGAATGAACCCAGATCTCCCAGACCTTTGGTGAATACTCTACACGCTAGGCCAATATGTGAGCATATTTACATATACATACATATAGATATATGTATATATATATATAAATTAATCTTTTATTAGGATTATTTGTAATATCAAACAAAATTATCAGTGTTAAAGGCAGTACTTGAAATCATTTAACTGCGTGCAAACAAATGCGTTCAAGCTCGTTAAAAAATGTTATAAAACAATCAATTTGCATATATATATATATATATATATATAAAGTAAGTAAAGTTGGTACTATATATATATATATATATATATATATATATATGAGGATTTGGCTTTAAATATCGCTTAAGAATTGATATGCTATAAAACATTACCAGACCTTACTCTATAGAAATTCTGATATCATGGACTGGTATTAAAAATAGACCCTAATAAATCCATGAGTCATCTAGTGTATTGTATATATATATATTCAGGGCGCGGAAGCTAAATATGGAATCATTTTTAAAAGGTTTTTTTAGTCTGATTAGTTCAGTTTTTGAAAAAAATGAAAAATAAAAAGAAACGCGATAAACTTGAAATTTCATAATTAGCTCTAGTATTCAAGCACTTTTTTAAAATGAAAATTCAGCCGAATATAAGTGAGCAAGAAAAGAAACAACAAAGAATCTATGATTTTCCTAACGCCGAAACCAAGCAAAAGTTTCTTTGTCTACCGTATACAAAGCAAAGAATTGTTTTAATTGAAAAAGAGCTGTTTAAGGAAAAGAAGGAGTGGGGGAATGAAGAAAAAACGATTAGAAGTCCTTTTAACTACTCTCGCTACGGTGATTAAGAAGGACCCCACAACGTTAATAAGAAAGAACGCTTGTCATATTTACCAACCCCTCCGCTCGGGCAGGATATGACACAAGGTCAATTTTTAAGCGGAGTTTAACAGGTTTGAATTCAGAGTTTTCCTTCTCCTAGACTAGTTGCCTCACCAAGGCTAAAGAACCTAGCCTGTCCTACTATTTACCTATAGCTGGATGGAGAATAATTGGATTCATACCTTTCCCAAGGGTATTAGTGCTATGTGAAATGCAATCAGTCTCGCCTAGGATTTGAACTCGCGTCGCCGTGTCCATTTCCTTCGACGATAACCATTACACCACGGGCACCTCCAAAAAAAAAAACGCTTATAAATTGAAAGTCTACGAGAAAACTGTGAGGACAGCAATTAAACAAGATTTAAATCAAGACCTAAACGCCTTTGATTATGCAATATAGGGCGTTTTAGAAAACAAATTCTCACTCCAAAATTGGTTCGCTTAACACTTCTATTGTGGAGGAATGGAATAAAATATCTGAAGAATTTATTTTGAAAGCATGCAAATCGTTTCGAAAGCGTGTTGATTCAGTAATTGAAAAAAAAATGTCCATATTGATAAATATTGAATAATATTGTTTTGTATCTATCTTATTATGATGATGCAATTTTTGAAAAAACAAAAAACAATATATATATATATATATATATATATATATATATATATATATATCTTGGCAAATAGAATCAGAATCAGAGTATATATATATATATATACAATAAACTAATATATGTATATATATCTTGGCAAGATATATATATATATATATATATATATATATATATATATATATATCACAAGTAGGTAGATCTGAAATTAAGAACTTGGTTCGCAAATTTAATAATTGCCAATTTAACAAATATATATATTTTTCAAGATTATCGTTTATATATATATATATATATATATATATATCCCTTGATGATGGCCCAAAGTCGGGGAGAAAGTACTGGGGATACATACAACTATGGACAATACATAAATCAATTCTCCCCGAATACGATAAAAGTAATACGGGAATTCGAACGGATCCAGAAGAAAATATGTAGACATAAAATGTCTATTATGTTTAATGAAATTTGCACATATATATATATATATATATATATATATATATATATATATATATATATATATATATCACAATTAGATAGATCTAAAATTAAGAACTTGGTTCGCAAATTTAATAATTGCCAATTTAACAAATATATATTTTTTTAAAGATTATCGTTTATATATATATATATATATTTATATACAAACTGACATCTGGAAAAAGTATTTAAAAAAATCAAAACACGAAAAAAGTCCGTACTACTAGAAAATAATCAACCCGCACCGCAATGTCTAGCCAATAAAGCAACAAAAACAAAACAAAAAATAAAACAAAAAACACCGGCAATTACCGAAGCTAATTTGTCAAAGTGCTCAATACGCTAAATAGAAATGGCGAGAAGAGCTAGAAACTCCCTACCAGGTTTCGCCAAACAGATCTTCAGGATAATTCTGACGAAAGAGGGTTGTCCCAAAAGGCATTTTATTGATAAAGTGACCACCAGAAAGAATATTTGGTTGCGGAATATTTTTAAATGAATAAAGGATGCGTGCTTGTTGCAATGATATATGGAACTTGAAAGTACTCAATGGTAGTAACTAGATTTGTTTGGTTGTATTTTATGGCATATCAACCATTGTAGGTTATTTAATTTCAAATGCTCTTTATACATATATATTAAATATATAGGATTTGGTTTGGTTAGGTTTTATGGCATATCAATCATTGTAGGTTATTTAATGCCAGATCCTCTTTATACATATATATCAAATATATATGATTTGGTTGGGTTTCATAGTATATCATCCATTGTTGGTTATTTAATGTCAAATCCTCTTTGAACCTATATATTAAATATTTATGATATTGTTTGGTTGGGTTTTATGGTGTATCAAACATTGTATTGTAGGTTATTTAATTCCAAATCCATTTTATGCATATAAACAGTTCTATTTCGAATAATTCAGTTTAGCATAAGTACTCATTTTAAATGTCAAAAACAGTTTTTTTCAAACAATTCACTTAAGCATAAGTACAGTTTTTTTGTTTACACACAGTTAAATGTAAAATAGTTCTATTTCTAACAATTCAGTTTAGCATAAAACACTGTTTATTTTTTTTTCAACCTATAAATTGGACAGGCTTTAATTATTATTTTAGAATATATGAATAATTATTATTATTCGCACAAAGGACTAATAATTTGATTCTAAAGGGGGAGGGGTAATATTTTTAAGTTAGAGTTAAAAAAGCCAACATTTCTCCTTCTTGATTTTGCTAGTAATAGTTCGATTCTGTTTTTAATGATGGTTTTAATTCCTGACCACAGACAATACCTTTACATATTTGCAATGTTTTTAATGGTGGAATAATTAGCAATGAACTTGTAGCCTACAGTTAGTATCACTTGTATCAATTCATGACCTTTGACAATCCCTCTTCTGATATTCAATGCATTTCTATTGTAAATTCATAAATAATGTCTTTATATTATGCATATAACCGGTCAGTAATCAAAAATCCTGTTTTTATATATATATCAAATATGATTTGTAAACATATTTTGTAGATACACAGTTAAATGGTCAAACAGTTCTATTTCTAACAACTCAATATTGCATAAGTCATTTGTTTTCACAGTGTAGATATCAAACATCTCTTTTTAATCTATAAATAGGACCCTATCACAGCCAGAGTTAAACTGGGAGTAATGGCACTAAAGGGGCACTCGGCATCGCCCAAAGCTCCAGCGATACTGGAACCGCACCATCAAGTTGCTTTGTGTTTGATACTCGTCCATATATTCAGTAGCCCTAGACAACTGGGTCAAAAACTACAGATTCTCAAGGCACAACATATTAGAAACATACAACCCAAACTTAACAGAATTAATTTTCAGACCAGTGCTAATGTACTTAAATGTCTTTAGCTACTGTGTCTATTTATAGAACAATTTTAAAAGTAAACGCTACACACTGCAACTGCCCAGATGCTCTTCTTCTTACAAAGTTGTTATGTACATACAAAAGTTACATCACTTTTGTAATACATCCTCCCCTGATGATGGCCCAAAGAAAGTACTTGGGAAATAAACAATTATGGAAAATACATCAATCAATTCCCGCCGAGTACTATAAAATCAATACGGCAATATGAAAGGATCAACAAGAAAATATGTAGACAGAAAATGTCTATTATTCAACGAAATTTGTATTAATGAAGAAATGCTGCCAATATATATATATATATATATATATATATATATATATATATATATATATATATATATATATATATCACATTTAGATAGATCTAAAATTAAGAACGGTTCGCAAATTTAATAATTGCCTCATTCATCCGTTAGAAGCTAGGATTACAGTGTTTTGGGGTCTATTTTTTGTCACACTCAGACTCCTGCAAATAGAAGGTGTTTAAATATTGACCCGGATATGGACATTGACGATGGAATACCGTATCAAGATGCCCCTTGCTTAACATAAATATCGGTAAAGCCACAGTTTATTGAGAATGACAGTCATTAGAAAGTAAAGTCGATAAAAGAACTCCGCTTAAGGCCACAATTCAGACAGCAGATAGTTTATTGCTTGATCAAGCCTCGATTAAAGTTTGACATTTGTTAATATCTACAGACTAAGCCTCAAGTTAAAGTAACTCTTACACTTTTCGTTTCGTCACCATCATTTTTAATGTAGTAGAGTTTATGTTAATGACTACTTTCTAGTAAGTCTGTACACAGTGACAAATAAACAAAATATTATTATATAAGTATTTATGTATATCTCTCAATCTGCTTTGAGATCTAGTTATATATATATATATATATATATATATAATTTAGTGGTATAGATATATATTATTTAATGATATATCCATACACATATATAAATACATATGCACACACACACACACACACACACACACACATACATACATGCATACATTGGGTGCTCCATTCATTTGGCCTTGTGCTAAATCGAAGTAAAGGCCTTCGTAAATTACTACATGCATACATATAAATATATGTACATATTCATATAATTATCTTGGCCTAATGAATACACAGTTCGCCAATGGTCCAAGAGACCTGGGTTCAATCCCAGGTCGAGTCATACCAAAGACTCAAAAAATGGTACTTGATGCTGCCTTGCTTAACACTCAGCATTATAGGGTACGGATCAAGGGTAAAGTGGAACAATCCAGGAAAAGTGTAGCGCCATCCTCTACACCTCGGTGAAAAGGGAGCCTTCGGGTCAGCCTCGACTAAAGTCGCCAAATTTACTTACTTTATATATATAGATATACTCACACACATATAGATACACATACCCATATATATACACTCATATGTATACAAATATTGACACATATGTATATATTTATAAATACGCATACACACACACACACACACATATATATATATATATATGCATACATGCATTTACATACACACATACACATATATGTATACACACGTATAAATATATACACATGCATATAATCACCTATATATACGATCGCACACATATATACACACACATATATATATATATACACATGTGTAAAAATATTTACAAGCAAAAACATATATATATGTATATAAACGCATACAAAGATATATACATATTTACATACACACACATACATCTTTCGTTCTCTACCTATGGTCGCTGACAAGCTTCCATACTATTAAATATATATAAAAACTAATATAATAATAACTAATATAATAATAATGATAATAAATAAATATTGGGTTCAATCCCAGGTCGAGTCATACCAAAGACTTTAAAAATGGTACTTGATACCACCTTGCTTAACACTCAGCATTATAAGGTACGGTTCAAGGGTAAAGTGGAGCAATCCTGGGAATGGAGTAGCGCCCTCCCCTACACCTTGGTGTAGTAGCTATCGAAAAGGGAGCCTTCGGGTCACCCTCGACTATGGTCGCTAACTTTACTTTACTTATATATATATTTAATCCATGGAAAATAATGTTCTGTAAACTAAGGTTTCTTGAAGTTTATAACAACATTCGTCAGGCAGCTAAGAAGATGGAATGAAATTGAAAATCGAAAATGCGACAAAATACAGAAAATAAGCCGTTAAGATTTCGTTTGTTTGTGGTTGTAAGTACGTGTGTATATGGGTGTGGGTGTATGTGTGTGCGTGTGGATGCGTGTTTTTACGTTAAGTCAGGCCAGGAACTTAAAGCGTTGATTATAGCGGGATTGGGTAACGAAAAAAACAAATATATACCTACTTATCATCATCATGATATAGCTCTATCGCAGATATTGAGCACTCTCCAAATTATATCTCATTTGGTCTGCCACAAACCCACGAAGTGAGATAGTGAAAACCAACACTGTAATAATATATATATATATATATATATATATATATATATATATATATATATATATATATATCTTTAAAGAAAAAAACAAAGACCGGTTAATTTAGGATTATAAATTTATTTCCATCCTGTTTTTCAGTTTCTGGTGTGAACCAAAAACACGAAAAAAATATAACAGGATTTCTTCAGATCCAATGGATAAATAAAACAGAATAGACACGTGGGGTGGAGGGGGAGGAGGAAGTGATTAAGGAGTTACCTCCTCGTTTTATTGAATTTCCGTTTTTTTATTTACCTATTTATTTTATTTTCAAAATTCTTCCGTCAGTTATAATTACGGTAATTTAACTTTTTTATTTATTTATTTAATGTATTTTCTTTTCATGTTAAGTTCGATAATTAACTTTTAAGAGAAATATTAATGTTCATATTAATTTCGATACCATTTATTTAGCTACCTATATATATATATACGTACACACACACATACATATGACATTTGAATTAGAAAACAAAACAAGGAAAAAATCACACGCAATTCTTGAGTTTCATGCACCTAATCTGTGATTTCAGACGTGTTGATACAAGCTCACCTAAAGATAAGATACATGAACCTCATCCTTTGAGTGATTTTCACCCTTTCTTATTTGAATATAGACGAAACATCATGATATTTTCCTGTACAATTCTGCAGAGAGTATTTATTGATCCAGACCGTTTTTAATGTAGTCCAGTCGGCTGGGGCTACAGAACGTACCTACTGCATCTCTGTGTAGTCGTTATCGTCGTAGGAAATGAACACGGCGACTCGAGTTCAAATCCTGGACGAGACTGATTGCATTTCACATAGCACTAATACCCTTGGGGAAGGTATGAATCCAATTATTCTCCCTCCAGCTATGGGTAAATAGTAGGACAGACAAGGTTCTTCAGCCTTGGTGAGGCAACTAGTCTAGGAGAAGAAAAACTCTGAATTCAAACCTGTTAAACTCCGCTTAAAAATTGACCTTGTGTCATATCCTGCCCGAGCGGAGGGGTTGGTAAATAGTACCTACTGCATCTCTGCAAAGGGGTTAAACTCCCCCAGTGAGTGTCCTGGATATGACACTAAACAAACTGATGGTGAAACTCCAGTAATGCAGGAGCTTTGGGGAATGCGGAGTACTCATCCATTGCCATCACTCCTGGGCAACTCTTGCCTTAAGTAGGTAACACCTGATAGGGTCCTATCAATGGGTCAAATAGAACTGTTTGACACTTAAACTGAATGCAAACAAAGGGCATGCTAAACTGAATTATCTGAAATAGAACTGTTTGATTATTTAACTGTGGGGATACAAATGACTGATGTTTAATTAGGTTTGGTTTGGTTTGGTTACTTTGTTTAATGGCATATCAAAATTTGTAGGTTATTTAATGCCAAAGCCATTCTCCAAGAAGAACAGTAGTGGTACTATTTAACCCAGAGCTGGGTATTTGCTCGAAAGTGAATGTAATAGCGCAAATGGAGTACGAACTCGCTTACTACGATTCCGCAGTCCATCGCTTTATCATGACACCACGAGGACACCCCACTTTCAATTAGTGATACATAACAATACTAGGAACCATTTATCTTTGTTGGTTTATGCCAAATTGAATAGTTAGAAATAGAACTGTTTGATCCTTTAACTGTGTGTAAACAAATGACTGATGTTTAATTAGTGATACATAACAATACTAGGAACGATTTAACTTTGTGGACTTATGCCAAATTGAATAGTTTGAAATGGAACTGTTTGATCATTTAACTCTGTGTAAACAAATGACTGATATTCAATCGAATTATAAGTGATACATAGCAATACTTGAAACCATTTAACTGTTGTTATAAAATAGCCGAGAGATTTCGGTTCATGCCTTTGAGTTTAGTTAGGCTGCGAACCTTTCGGCTCAGCACATGGGTTAGTTAGGTGCAACATTGAAGCTGGTGTTAACGCGGGTGTGCGCGGGCGGATGGAGGTGTCACTCAGATGTCATAATAGTCCGAGACGATACTGGGTGACAGGGTTCGGGTGACGTCACGCACCGGAAGCGCTCGGAGGTTTGTGTGAGAATTTGAAGAAAATAAGAGTCGGGTACGGGACATTGGCCCAGCGGTTAGAGTGTTCGCCAATGGCCCGGGAGACCTGGGTTCAATCCCAGGTCGAGTCATACCAAAGACTTTAAAAATGGTACTTGATACCACCTTGCTTAACACTCAGCATTATAAGGTACGGTTCAAGGGTAAAGTGGAGCAATCCTGGGAATGGAGTAGCGCCCTCCCCTACACCTTGGTGTAGTAGCTATTGAAAAGGGAGCCTTCGGGTCACCCTCGACTATGGTCGCTAACTTTACTTTACTTACTAGACGCCAAACGAGAAGGATCGATTTTTGGAGCTCGCAGGCGCGAGGCGAACTTACACCCTATGGGGGTGGGGCGCTCGAGATTGGGGCCAAATGAATAAGACAGCTTAGAAGATTGTGTCTCTCCTCCTTACGTGGAAACCTTTAACTCAACGTTAATAAAAAGGTTTCGTGCCTGAGCCAGAAGTCGTTACGTGTTTTCGAATTCCGAGATTTCTATGTTCTATCGTTATGAACATTATATGTCCATTTCGCATATAGCGTTAATTGTGAATATGGTACACTATGAGCAAACAAATGAGTACTGATGAATAGAATTATGAATTCTAGGTATCAATAATTGAAACCCTTTATCTACGTAGAAACAATGACGATAATAGTGTGCAAAAAAATGACCGATAAATTGTAATTTATATAGCAACTCTTGAAACCATGTAACCGCGCGCAGCAAATGATTAATAACTAATTGAATAATTCGTATTATATAGCAATACTTGAAACCATTTCACTGTGTGCAAAAATGAGCCCTGACTCGTTTAAAGATGTTATTACAAATCATATATATTCAATATATATGTATAAAGAGGATTTAGCATTAAATAACCTACAATGGTTGATATGCCATAAAACCCAATCCAAACAAATCATATATATTTAATATATATGTATAAAGAGCATTTGGAATTAAATAACCTACAATGGTTGATATACCATAAAGCCAAACCAAATCAAATCAAACCATATATACTTAATATATATGTATAAAGAGCATTTGGAATTAAATCACCTACAATGGTTGATATGCCATAATACCCAACCAAAACAAATCATATATATTTAATATATATGTATAAAGAGGATTTAGCATTAAATAACCTACAATGGTTGATATGTTATAAAACTTAACCCAAACCAAATCATATATATTTAATATACATGTATAAAGAGGATTTGGCATTAAATAACCTACAATGGTTAATATGCCATAAAACCCAACCAAAACAAATCATATATATTCAATATATATGTATAAAGAGGATTTGGCATTAAATAACCTACAATGGTTGATATGCCATAAAACCTGACGTAATCAAATCATATGTATTCGAGCCTCATTGGGTACCCCATTCTTATGGTCTTGTGCCACATCTAAGTAAAAATCTTGGGAAATTACTACAACAAAGTTGTTTTTTTGGCTGCTTGTTTTTTTTATGAGGGATTGAACCACTCCAGTCAAATATAGATTGTGGTTAAAATTGTTTTTTAATCACTTTTTAAAAGGTCAAAAGCCGAATGATTTTTTTTTGTGTAAATGGATATTTATAGTTTGGTTCGGTTTTATGGCACATCAACCAATTTAGGTTATTTAATGCCAAATCCATTTTAAATAATATAAACAGTTCTATTTCAAACAATTCAGTTTAGATTAAGTATAGTTTTTTTCTTATCCACAGTAAAATGTCAAAATCAGATCTATTTCAAACAATTAATTTTAGCATAAATACGCAGTTTAAATGTCAAAACAGTTCTATTTCAGACAATTCAATTAAGTATAAGAACACAGTTTAGTTCTATTTGACCCATGGATAGGACCCTATCCGGCGCTACCACTCCGGGCAAGAGTGGACCTGGGAGCGATGGCAATGAAGGAGCACTTCGCATTCCCCAAAGCTCCACATTACTGGAACTTCACCATCAGATTGTTTAATGTTATATCCAGGATTCTTGTTGTGGGGGTCTTACCCCTCTGCAAAGAAGCAGCCGGTGAATTCTGCAGGTCCAGCCGACTGGGCAAAGGTAATTTTATGATTACATATCGATTGATGCAATGTGTAAAATGACTTTACCAACTGAAGTCTCACGATACATTTTGATAATCAGTTTGTTGTGAAACACAAAATTGTGAAAGTTCAGCGCCCTTCATATTCACCAGAACTAGCCCCATTGACCTTCGACCCTGCTGTCAATCAAGAAATAGGTGCATCTAGTCGAAGACATCAAGATATAACCTTGACGTGAGGACGGGTTGAATTCGGTGCAGATGCGACGCCCACAAGAAGCAGGCGGACGTTAAACACTTATATAACCCGGTGCCACTGACAGTTCGAGTTGGTTGGAGTCAGTTGCATTTGAAGTTCGAGTTGCAGTTCGAGGCAGTGAGAACCAGCTCCAAGCAGAGGGCTTGGGCCCTCAGGACCCCCAGTTGAGCAGCCCAGCAGAATGAGAAAAGAAGTGCTGCTATAGTTAGAGGAACTGGGGTTCAATATGTTGCAGTCTGTTCAGTCCCCAACTCACCTCTCACACACACCCCTTTCGCAAACCCTTAGCAACCCTTTCGAATAAAGTGTGAGAGGTATATTTTTCTACAGAAGTGTGTTCGTTCGTCATTATTGTTAATTATGTTTCTACATATATATGTATACGTAACGCAGTTTCTTCCATGCAGTGGTCGTATCGATACTGCTGTATGGATGCACTACTTGAACTCTAACTAAACGGCTGGAGAAGAAGCTAGACGGCAATTACACAAGAATGTTGCGAGCAATATTGAACAAATCCTGGTGGCAGCACCCCACAAAGCACCAACTATACGGCCACCTACCTCCCACTACGAAAATTATCCAAGCTAGACGAACCAGACATGCAGGACATTGCTAGAGAAGCAGGGACGAGCTCATAAGTGATGTACTCCTATGGACCCCCACATATGACCGGGCAAAAGAAGAACGACCAGCTCAAACATACATAGAGCAGCTGTGTCAGGACACGGGATTTAGCCCTGAAGATCTGCCAGAGGCGATGAACGATTGGGAGAAGTGGCGAGAGAGGGTCAGGGATATCCGTGGTCCCGGCACGACATGATGATGATGATAGTTGTATCACGGCTATACAACAGACGTAGAGGACATTAAAGAAATATGACTGCTCACCTTGACCTTACATGGAAAGAGTCTGATAGATATGAACAAACTGCGGTTGATTGATATAGATATGAACGAATTTAATCCCTTCCCCATAAGTAGGATGTGATACAAGGTCCAATTTTTAAGTGGAGTAAAGCTGGTTTAAATTCAGACCTTTTCTCCTCGACTGGTTGCCAAACAAAGCTAAAGAAGGCAATCTGCCCTACTACTTATTTATAGCGGGATGAACAGATTCATGACTTTCCAAAGGGGCTTAGTATGAAATGAAATGCAACCGATCTTGTCCAGGATTTGAACTCAGGTAGCTAGTTGCATTTTCTGTGACAATTAAGATTACACTAAGGTCTCCTCAGATAGATATAAGCAGAAAACCCAGTGGAATAAGTGCGTTGAATGTTAAGGGACAATTTTGACGAAAATTAATGTTTTATTCATTGTTCAGTTAAGTCTTGGTATATAAAGCTTGAGCCTTAATACTTTTTGAACATAACTTGCGTAGAAAATTCATCTTAGTTTTTCTATGGAGGGTAAAAAACCTAAAAAGGCAAGAAGTTGTGAAACAAAGAACTGTTTACCTGCTTTAGAATGAAAGACTGCCCAGATTTATTTGGGCCAAGGATCAACTTCTGCAAATTCAATTATGGGATCGTTTTGATAACACAATTCCTCTTCCTGGAAGTCAAAACAAGACCTTTTGTTATCTTGAATTGAGAAGGAAATGTCCACTCGGCTATGTAGCTGATAAAACACAAAGAAGTAATGGACGATATTTTCGGTTGGCTGCCTTCAGCTTCACAGGTAAATCATTGCCTTGTTTTGTTTTTTGTTTGTTTGTTTTTTTTTAATCTTGTTACTGCTGCTATCGTAGTCATCTTTTGTGCCGTTTTTTGTTTAGTTTTTTTTTTTTTTTTGAAAATTTTTCCTTTAAAGTCGATTTTGTTTTGTTCTCAACAGAAGATTCTTGAAGAAATTAAGGAATAAAAGGTTGGTTCAAATGCAGCAATTCACGTCATTTTATTTAACTTGTGTGGTTTTCTTTAGGTGTTTTTAAAATATGCGCTTTCTACATTGTTGTCTAATAAGAGCCTTTTATCCTTAATTCTTAGTATCCAATTATATATACCTACGATTCTGTTCATATCTCTCTCTCTCTCTCTCTCTCTCTCTCTCTCTTTCTCTCTCTCTCTGTAATTCTCAGTCAGATCTAATCTTACATTCTCTTTTGTTCTCAGTTTGGTCCTGATCTTCTCTCTCTTTTTCTTTATCTCTCTCTCTCTCTCTTTCTCTCTCTCTCTCTCTCACTCTCTCTCTCTCTCTCTCTTCCTCTCTGTCTCTTATTATCGTTCTGACTCTTTCTCTCTCTCTCTCTCTCTGTGATTCTCAGTCAGATCTAATCTTACATTCTCTTTTGTTCTCAGTTTGGTCCTGATCTTCTCTCTCTTTTTCTTTCTCTCTCTCTCTCTCTCTCTCTTTTTCTCTCTCTCACTCTCTCTCTCTCTCTTCCTCTCTGTCTCTTATTATCGTTCTGACTCTTTCTCTCTCTCTCTCTCTCTCTGTGATTCTCAGTCAGATCTAATCTTACATTCTCTTTTGTTCTCAGTTTGGTTCTGATCTTCTCTCTCTTTATCTTTCTCTCTCTCTCTTTCTCTCTCTCTCTCGTTCTCAATCTGATCCTATCTCTCTCTCTCTTATTATCGTTTTGATCCTCTCTCTCTCTCTCTCTCTCTCTCTCTCTCTCTGTGATTCTCAGCCAGATCTAATCTTACATTCTCTTTTGTTCTCAGTTTGGTCCTGATCTTCTCTCTCTTTCTTTCTCTCTCTCTCTCTCTCTCTCTCTCTCTCTCTCTCTTCTCTCTCTAGTTCTCTGTCAGATCCAGTTTCACTTTCTCTTTTGTCCTCTGTCTGATCCTGATCTTCTCTCTCTCTCATTCTCTCTGTCTCTCTCTGATCTTTTCTCTTTCTTTCTCTTTCTGATTTTATCTCCCTCTCGTTCTTGGTCTGATCTTATCCCTCTTTCTTTCTCTCTCTCTCTCTCTCTCTCTCTCTCTCTCTCTCTCTCTCTCTCTCGTTCTTGGTCTGATCTTATCTGTATTTTATTCTCAACCACCCCGTCACCTGGGGACGTAGAATATGCTGATTGAACCTCTGCAGAGGGGTAAGAGCCCCTCTCGATGTGTGTCCCTAGATATGACACGAAATCATCTGATTGTGAGGCTCTAGTCCTGGAACTCTGAGTAAAGTAGAATGCCATTACTTCCGAGTCTACTCTGGCCTGGAGTAGTAGCACCTGTTAGGGTCCTATCTATAGTCCTATCTGTTTGATAATTTAACTGTGTGAAAACAAATGACTAGTGTTAGACATAATTGTAACTGTTACATAGCAATACTTGAAAAAATTTCACTGTGTGCATTTTAAAACTATTGGTGTTAGATAGCAATACAAACGAATAAAGATTGACGAATAGAATTATTTGTGTTAGATAGGAATACTTGAAACCGTTTCCTCGTATTCAAACCTTGAATAATTAGTAACACAAAGCAATACTTGGAACCATTTTAACCATGTTAAATGAATGATGGTTTGGTTTGGTTTGTTGGGTTTTATGGCATATCAACCTTTGTAGGTTATTTAACGCCAAATCTATTTTTATGTAAATAATCTGTTCTATTTAAAACAATTCAATTTAGCATAAGTACACAGTTTAATTGTCAAAAACATTTCCATTTCTAACTATTCAAGTAGTTATATGTAACAATTCAGTTAAATGCAAATACAGTTTTAATGTCGAAAAAGAGTTCTATTTGAAATAATTCACTTAAGCATTAGCACGCAGTTTAAATGTAAGTACGGTTTAATTGTCAAAAACGTTTCTATTTCAAGCTATTCAGTTTACTCAAACAATTCATTTTAGCATAAGTATGCTGTTAGTTCTATTTAACCTATCGATAGGGCCCTGTCAGGTGCTACCACTCCGGGCCAGCGTGGACCTGGGAGCGATGGCAATGAAGGGGTACTCCGCATTCCCCAAAGTTCCAGCACTGCTGGAAACTCACCATAAGATTGTCTAATGTCATATCCAGGACACTCGTTGGGGGGTGGTCTTACCCCTCTGCAGAGAAGGAGTCGGTATATTCTACAGCCCCAGCCGACTGGGGAAACAAATGAATGAGGAATGTTGAATAGAATTATTAGTGTTAAATATCAATGCTTGAAACCACAGGGTACGGACATTATGATTAATTATATATAGAATTATTAGAGTTAGATAGCAATACTTGAAACCATTTAATTAAGTGCAATCAATAGCAATACTTATGGGCAAACAAATTAGCTCCAACTTAAAAAAAAGAATAAAATTACAATGAAATTTTTCAATCGCCAATCATATATGTATAACTGCGTACAAACAAATGACTGATTTTAAATTGCTGGTTTTAAATAGCAATACTTCATACCACTAAACTGTGTGCAAATAAATGATTAATACGAGATAGAATTATTGGTGTTTAATAGGATTACTTAAAACCATTAAAATGTGTGCAAACAAATGATTAATACGAAATAAAATAATTAGCGTTACATAAAAGTACTTGAAACCATTTAACTGTGTTCAAAGAAAGAAGCTCTGTCCCATTTAAAAATGTTACTATCAAACTATTAGTTTAAATCACATATTTAATAGATATATTGATAACTTGGTGTTAAATAACCCACAAGGGTTGATATGTCATAAAACCGAACCAAGCAAACATTGTTCTCAGTCTGTCCACCTGTCTCTCTCGTTCTCAGTCTGTCCACCTATGTCTCTTGTATTCTGTCCCCCTGTCTCTCTCGTTCTCAGTCTGTTCACTTGTCTCTCTTGTCCAAAGTCTGTTCCCCTGTCTCTCTTGTATTTTTTCCCCCTGTCTCTCTCGTTCTCAGTCTGTTCTCTTGTCTCTCTTGTCCACAGTCTGTTCACCTGTCTCTCTTGTATTCTGTCCCCCTGTCTCTCTCGTTCTCAGTCTGTTCTCTTGTCTCTCTTGTCCACAGTCTGTTCCCCTGTCTCTCTTGTATTTTGTCCCCCTGTCTCTCTTGTATTTTGTCCCCCTGTCTCTCTCGTTCTCAGTCTGTTCGCTTGTCTCTCTTGTCCACAGTCTGTCCACCTGTCTTTCTTGATCTTAATCTTTTCACCTGTCTCTCTTTTCCTCAGTCTGTTCACCTGTCTCTGTGGTTTCCATTCTGTTCACCTGCCTTTCTTGATCTTAATCTTTTCACCTGTCTTTCTTAATCTCAGTCTGTTCACCTGTCTCTCTTGTTCTCGGTCTGTTCACCTGTCTCTCTTGTTCCCATTCTGTTCACCTGTCTTTCTTGTTCTCAGTTTTTTCACCTGTCTCTCTTGCTCTCGGTCCATTCACCTTTCTCTCTTGTTCTCAGCTTGTTCACCAGTCTCTATCACAGTATTTTCATTATATATGTGGGAACTTCTCAAAGCAATCCGTAAGATACTCATTTAGGACTGGCGTAAGCTGCTTCATCATATTCTTCTCAATCTCATCAACAGTCTGAAATCTCCGTTTTAATGTGTAATATAATTGCGGAGGGATTTCGTTTTGTATATCTTGCCTTTCGGTTTAGTTAGGCTGAGAACCTTTCAGCTCAGTGCATGGGTTAGTTAGGTGCAACATTAACGCAGGTGTTCACGCGCGCGCGGAGAGGATGTGTTCATTCAGAGATGTCAAAATGAAAATCCCAGATAGGAATTGGACCAGGGGATGTGAGTGACGTCACGCACCGGAAGCGTTGGCTGAGGATTTGGGGATTTGAGAAAAAAGAGTTAGTTGAGTTCCTGCCTCCGAACGAGAGACTCGAGATTCAGACCTGGGCGAGGCCAGACGACTTTGTGCGCTACGGGCGCCGCGCGTTGGTTGGGTTGAGAGCTGACGATGTAAAAGCAGTCAGCATAGAAAGATTGTGTCTCTCTCTCCAAAGGTAATAAAAAGTTTCATGCCTGAACTAAGAAGTGGTAAAGTGTTTCGCGTGTATTTCGGATTCCCTATGTCTATTTCACACATCCGTATATCTGGCTATGTAACAAATGGAGATAGCTCTCTGTGAGTATATATATATATATATATATATATATATATATATATATATATATATATATATATATATAACCATGATTGTAATTACAGAAGTAAAAATGTACTTTACGAAGTAGTTTGCAGATGCTGGCTAAAAACTAAATCAGAAAGTCAGAATGGCTATTTAATTTTAGATTAAGCATCTACAGACACAGAATCAAATCTATAGGTTACCATAAACTACTCCCTACGGAACCACGTTTCTAGTTAAATTACCATTACTTCGGCAAAGAAGCAAAATTCACCATCATAAAGAGGATTGAAAAAATAGATTGGACAATATCACGTCGATAATAGAAACACAGGAAGATAAGTTATCTCCAAACTCTGACCCCAAATGGCCTTAACGTCAAACTAATCCATCCTCAAAACACCAATTTGAAATTGAATGGACAGATATGTATTGCCATATAAACCCCTAAACAAACAACAGCTTGAGTCAAATATTTAATTAAAACAGATTCAGATAACTTGGCTTCAACCTCTGACTTCAACTGCTGTGATTGGCTTCCTTGTGTCGCCCTAAACAACATGGCGGGAGACCCCGTGGTACAGTGATTAACGTGGTGTACTGCGACATCGTAATGAGCGAGATCAAACCCAAGTCGCCCTATTACATCTACTTTCAAATTAATATCCTTGGGAAAGGCATGAACCCCTTTCTTCTTGCAGCTATGGATTAAACCGTATTAATATTCTTCTTCTACAAATTTGGATCCGGCATTATAACCCACAGGCGTTGATATGCCATTAAACAAAGAATGCAAATTTGAGCATCATGGTCTTCAGATTATAAAAACGGTCAGCTTGAAACAAATGCTAAAAAGCAGTCCTCGTTTAGTAAATATATAGGCTATATCAATAGATCATTTTTGTTGCTCATTAATTTGAAAAAAAAAAAATTTTTAAACATTCTACTGATATTAACCTGAGGTCGAAACTTGTTGAAAATAATTAAAAAGTTGGGAATCACCGTAGCAGAATGGTGATCATGCAGGACTGCGACATGGCAATGAGTGAGTCGTTCTATTACGTTCTATTTACCTGCATACCCATCTCCGTAAGCATAGATATATATCTATGACAGTATTTTTATCATATATGTGGGAACTTCTCAAAACAATCTGGGGTGTATCCTCGTGGTGTAATGGTTAAAGCGATGGACTACGGAACCGTAGTACGCGAGTTCCTACTCCAGTCGCGCTATTACGTTCACTTTCGGGCAAATACCCTTGGGAAAGGTATGAACCCCCTTATCCCCCCAGCTATGGGTTAAATAGTACCACTACTGTTCTTCTAGGAGAATAGCTTTGACATTAAATAATCTACAAAGGTTGATATGCCATTAAACAAAGAAACCAAACCATTATACAAATAAAAACGTGCTGGACTGCAACAAAGAAGTAAGCAAGTTTGATCCTCAGCGGCGCTATTTCGTTTACCTTCAGTACTAAACATTTGGAAAAGGTATAAATTTACTTATGCGCTACAACCAGCTACGGGTTGTATAGTACCACTATTGTTTTAAGTCAAGTGCGGCTTTAACATCAAATAACCTAAGAAGATTGATATGCCATTAAACAAAGAAACTAAACCAAATCAAACTACTGTTCACGCGCGCGCGAGGAGGATGTGTCATTCAGAGATGTCAAAATAAAAATCCCAGATAGATAAATATGACCGGGGGATGTGAATGAGGTTATGCACCGGAAGCGTGCACGGAGGATTTTGGGGATTTGAGAAAAGTAAGTTTGTTGAGTTTTAGCGTCCGAAGGAGACGGTTGACTTTCGGGGCTCGCCGAGATCAGACCAGTAGTTTGCGGCGGAGTGCCGCGCGTGGTGGTGGTGGTGTGGGGCCAGATGGAAAAGTCAGCATAGAAAGATTGTGTATCACTCTCCTCATGTCGAATTACCTTTAACTCAAAGGTAATAAAAAGTTTCGTACCTGAACTGAGAAGTCGTGTTTTTTGTGTTTCGGGATTCCTATGTTATCTATATATGAGTTATGAACATTCTATGTCTATTTCACATATCCGTATCATGGGTATGTTACACAATGAGTATATATATATATATATATATATATATATATATATATAAGTCAGTAATAAATCCAGTTAATCCGGAGTTGGGAACAATTTCAGGCAGGATTATCCACTGTTTAGATATGTTGTATAGCCACATAATACATATACATCTGCGTGCAAAATCATAACGACGACACAATAAGACGAGCGACACAGTTCTTTAGAAAAATATACCTTTCACTTTATTTGAAAGGGTTGTGTGTGAGACGGAGTTGGAGACCGAACAGAACTGCAACATATTGACCGCACTCTATTGGCCATAACCGCGTTTCTTTCCCGTTCTCCTTGTCTGCTCAACCGGGGGCCTGGGAGCCCAGTCTCTCTGGGTGCTGGTTTTCTCTACCGCATCTTATCTCTAACTCGTCTTGTCCCCAAACTCTCAATCGGGGACCTGGGGGCTCCCTCTGCTGGATGCTGGTTTTCTCTACCGCATCTTGTCTCCAACTGATTGAATTTCCTGTGCACTTAGTTATATAATAGTTCAACGACCACCTTCTTCTTGTGGGCGTCACAATTTCGCATTCATTCAACCTGTCCACGGTCAAGGTTATAATTCTGATATTCCTCGACCGGATGCACCAGTTATTTACACAGGTGCATTTCCTATTTTGACAGCTCAGCCGGGTCGTAGGTCAATATACAATAGATATAGAATAATAAAGTTAAATCGTCCCGGTCAAGAGCTCAATGCAAATAAAATTTACAGAGCCAACAATTTTCTCAAAAAAAAAAAAAAAGCAACAACAATCAATCACATTAAGATAATAGATTAATTTCCATTGAAAAATTAACCGGACTTCTTCAGATGTTAAATATATATATATATATATATATATATATATATATATAGTACATGAGAATTTATATATAGAAATAAATAATGAAATTATTGGTAAAAAGATGGGGAGCTATTCTAGAATGATAAAATAGCGAGGGCCCTTTCGTGCGGCACTTGTCAAGCTTAGTCACCGGAAATTTTTTTAAAAACGGGGTTTGAATTAATTAATAGGATTAAGGAGACGAGGTGAAAAAAAAAATAAAATAAAAATCCAACCACCCCAGTCTCCAACAGTTCCCCCAAAATATTCAAAATATGAGTGCTTAATTGTCTGCTCAGAGGGGGGCGATTTATAACAATATAAATCGCCTCCAAGACTTTAAGGTGAATTTTATCTCGGGCTCAAGAATATATATATATATATATATATATTTGATTGCACATAATCATATTTACCAACCCCTCCGCTCGGGCAGGATATGACACAAGCTCAATTTTTAAGCGGAGTTTAACAGGTCTGAATTCAGAGTTTTCCTTCTCCTAGACTAGTTGCCTCCCCAAGGCTGAAGAACCTAGTCTGCCCTACTATTTACTCATAGCTGGAGGGAGAATACTTGGATTCATACCTTTCCCAAGGGTATTAGTGCAATGTGAAATGCAGTCAGGTCCAGGATTTGAACTCGTGTCGCCGTGTCCACATCCTGCTACGATAACCATTATGCCACGGGCACCTGCTTGAACATAATAGACTTTTTTTTTCTACATATTTTTTGTTAATCCTTTCGAATTGCCGTATTGATCTTATAATATTTACAGGGAATTGGTTGATAAATCTTCCATGATTACTTATTTCCCAAGTACTTTCTGCCCAACTTTGGGCCATCATCAGGGAAGGATGTATTACAAAAGTGATGTAACTTTTGTATGTACATAACTACTTTGTAAGAATGAGCATTTGTACTGTTGTATTGTGTAGCGTTTACTTATCGAATTTGTTTCTATAAATAACCCCAGTAGCTAAAGACATTTAAGTACATTTGCACTGGTTTCAAAGTTAATTCTGTTAAGTTTGGGTTGTATGTTTCTAATATGTAGTGTCTCGAGAATCAGTAGTTTTTGCTTGTTATTTTGATGTTTTAATATTGGTGTGTTATCGGTAAGAATTTTCCGTAATTCTGTTGTTGGGCATGAATGTTTTAAATGCTGTGCTATGGAACTTGTACCAGAACGGTGCATTGTAAGTCTTCTCGATAGGGTAATTGATTTTAAACCAACATATATATTATTATTTTCAAATATGTACTAATGAAAAAATTGTGCCAAAAAAAAAAAAAATCAAAAAACAATATATATATATATATATATATAACAATGATAGTAATTGCATAAGTAAAAATGTATTTTATTTGGTAGATTGCAGATGTTGCCTAAAAACTAAAGCAGAAAGTCAAGGTTAGTGTTAGGGTTCAACAAAAAAATATTCTTTAAAAATTCTACCGATAATGGCTTAAGGTCGAAACTTGTTGGAAACAAATAAAAAATGAGGGTATGGCGAACCATATATGGAAAGAAAAGGGAAACCATCTGCCCTTATGGGATAAAGTTGAAATAATTGATAGGGCTGAACATTGGAGGATTCGGCGCCTTAAGGAATCAGCACATATGCTGGGCTACAATGACCTGCAGCGTGAACCAAGTATAGAGTTGAATACAATATGGGAACCGATAATTAAAAAGGCTAGATGAAAAAAAAATCTGAATATGGACACAGGTAAAAAATCATACATAATAGTAGTAATCCTAGTCAAGTATGAACATTAAGTTTATAAGTCTCTAAAATTCACTCTGAATCGTCCAGCAGGACACATAGGGTAACGGTAATAGACGTTGGTTCCCAAAGCTTCAAAAGAAACAATAATCTGCGGGTTCAATCCTGACTGCAGTGGAGTAACAATACAGGAATACTTAACACTTGTACCCAGTTATGGCTAACGGAATCAGAACAGGCGACGCCCGTGGATTCAATAAAGGACGTAGTTCGAAGTTCTGTGAAGGTTCCCGATTTCGACAAACACCTGAAGAAGGCCGGAGGACATTTCGGCCGAAACGTTGTGGAAATAAAGATGAAGAAAACCTTTAATGATAAGAAATGAGGAGTCGCCATAGCAGAGCGGTTAACGTGCTGAACTGCGACATGGCAATAAACGAGTTCGAACTCGAGTTGTTCTATTACATTCAATCTTGGACTAATACCCTTGGTAATGTTATGGTCTCCTTTATCTCCCATGAGCTTTGGCATGAGATAACCCGTAATTCCACTGTGTAAGAACATTTAGCGAGAGTGATGTATCTGCCTGGCTTGGAATAAATTGTCTTTTCTTAGTGATCATTTGAACTAAGATACACGCTATTGTAGCATATCCAAGATACGAATACGTAAAATATTCATATCCATAGAAACACTGACGACTCTCTTTAGTTCAAGTACGAAACGTTTATTAATTTTTTTGACAATTAGTTTTTCGACACGAGGAGAGAGAGAGAAAGAGAGAGAGACATAATTTTTACGATGCTGACTGTTCCTACATCGTCCTTCAGTCAACTCCCCAGTTGAATTGGCCGGCCCAGAGTCTAATCTCAACTCACTGACCCAACAAACGCGCCGTGCATCCCGTAGCCTCCAGCTGGACTGCCCTCGCCGAGGTTCAAATCTCAACTAACTGCTTTTTTCAAAAATCACCTAAATTCCCAGCTCATCGCTTCCGGGCATGACGTCATTCACACCCCAGTCCCGTTTCGTATCTGGGGTTTTTATTATGACATTTGTGATTGTAACATCCTCCGCGCGCGAGCGTGAACATCTGCACTAATAGCCGAACAGTTCTAAGCCCAACCAAACCGAATGATTAGATATAATTAACGATAATGATAATATAAAAAAAATCCTTCCGCAATTATATAACACTATTCCCTTAGCACATGTAGATATCTACTCATAATATTGTTATATTGTCATCTACAGCATCATAATGACACAATAATAAAGACGCAGGAAGACTTCTTTAACAAAATATTTACCTCTCACTTTATTTGTAAGGGTTCGAAAAGGTTATTCAATGTTTGCGTGTGAGAGGATGTTGGAGACCGAACATAAACTGTAATATTTTGACCCCCAACTCTTATGGCTATCAACGTTGTGTCTTTCTCGTTCTCCTGATGCTCAACCGGAGGCTCTGCGGTCCACTCTGCTGGGTGCTCGCTTTCTTTACTGCATCTTATCAGCAACTCTCTGGTCCCCAAACTCCATCGGGGTTCCTGAGGGCCCCCTCGGCCGGGTGTAGCTTTCCCTACCACACCTCGTCCTACTCCGACTGGAACACGAACTCAACTGCAACTCAGTTATATAATAGTTCAACGCCCACTCGATCGCCCATTCGATCTTTGAAATCGCATGTTTAATCGTCATCAAGCGGAAATAACAGTCATGCAGTTCACAGGTCACTCTCTTCCGGTGCGTCAGTCTATGAGAGTATCATGGGAATTTTTAGCTTGTCCCATTTTGTTAGCATTTTTCCGCCCACGCGATTTCCTCTCCTAACTGCCATTGGAATGTGTCACTTCCTTCCGGTGCATCACCTTGAATGGCATTTTGGGCTGGGTCGAAGGTCAAAATACAACAATATTGTTAAGTTTTTGTAGCAGCTCCTTGACGCTTCTTTTGGTCGAAAATTGAAACAAAAGTCTCGACTGATGGTTGAAAGAATACTAGTTTTATTCTGCTTCAAATCAAAACACCGTGAAATACTGAAACAAAAGGGTTAATTGGCTTTGTGGTCGAGTGTTCGCCAATGGGCCGGGAGACTGGGGTTCAATCTTCAGGTCGAGTCAACCAAAGACTCAAAAAATGGTACTTGATACCTCCTTGCTTAACACTCAGCATTATAGGGTACGTTTCAAGAGTAAAGTTAAGCAATCCAGGGAAAGGAGTAGCGCCCTCCTCTACACTTCGGTGTAGTAGTTATCGATAAGGGAGCTTTCGGGTAGCCCTCGACGACGGTCGCAAACTTGGCTTATTAGTTAATATTCTTACAATAAGGGGTTTTATAAAGTCCAGATATTTCACGGGAAAGTTAGGAAAATAAATTTACCTGCGCACTGTAACTCGTATCAAAGAACTACTAAGGTCCAGTTCTTAACAAACAAAATTTCCTCCAAATCTTTCAACTGATCCTGGCATGGGCGGAAGTTACTTTGCATTCTTGGATTTCTAACAGATATGGGTCTTTACATAATCGTTTCCCTAATTCTGCTCACGTTCATCTACCTGGAAAGAGTGACGCAGTTGGCTGGGACTGTAGAATACACCGACTGCATCTCTTCAGTGGAGTAAGACTCCCTCCCAACGAGTGTCCTGGATATGACAGTAAACATTTTGATGGTGAATCTGGAGCTTTGGGGAATGCAGAGTACCCCTTTATTGCCATCGCACTCAAGATACATATCAAAACTAAGGCACACCTTCCGGCGACAGCTACAGTGCTGAAAATACTGTTTTCATGTAAATATGTTATAGCAAATGACAGCAGTATTTTCACCGTCAATGGATCGTCAGATGCGACGCCAAGCCAAGATTTTGGCAGTGGTTGCTATTTAAACTGAATTTTCGTGGGTGGGTATAAGTAAATGGAACCACCGGTAGTCCTCGGGGCACAATTTGAAAAAATCACTGTTCTAAGCCCCTAACTTGGTACCTTTCCTGTCCAGTCCTCTGAACAATTGGCCTGACTCACCTTTATCGACTAACTTTGATTTTTCCCTGAAGCATTTATGATGAGAGAGGGACACAAGGAAAGCGGAAATAAAACCAGTGGAAGTTCAAAACCCCATCTATACAACCCCCACCTCTCGCTCTCTCTCTCTCTCTCTCTCTCTCTCTCTCTCTCACACACACACACACACACACACAAACTCCATAAAACAGTTGTTGAGACTATTGAACTGTTCAACAAGTACAAACAGGATTTCCTTCCATTAATTAAAAACCGGTAATAATTATTACAACAATCAGTCGAAGAAAAAAGAAAGTGGTGAAGGAAGAAGGATTATTAAAATAATAATTTAAAGAAAAAAGATAACGAGAGAGAATTAATAATGCAATTTACTGTAAAAAGAGGAAAACAGGAAGGAAATGATAATCTAAAACAAAAAGCTGAATGGCTGACAATGATATTGTTTAATGGCATATCAAACTTCGTGGATTATTTCATGCAAGGCCATCCAACAGCAATGACACTATATCCTATTTACCCAACCCCTCCGCTCGGGCAGTATATGACACAAGGTCAATTTTTAAGCGGAGTTTAATAGGTTTGAATTCGGAGTTTTCCTTCTCCTAGACTAGTTGCCTAACCAAGGCTGAAGAACCAGTCTGTCCTACTATTTATCCATAGCTGGAGGGATAATAATTGGATTCATACCTTTCCCAAGGGTATTAGTACTATGTGAAAAGGCAATCAGTCTCGTCCAGGATTTGAACTCGTGTCGCCGTGTCCATTTCCTACGACGATAACCATTACACCACGGGCAATTCCCAAAGCAATGACACTATGTAAATGGTTTCAGGTATTGCTGTTTAACATAAGTACTGTAATTTATTAAGGTTTGGCGTGGTTTCTTTGTTTAATGGCATATCAAACTTCTCGTGTTATCTAATGTCAAATCCATCCTTGCAAAGCAATTGTAGTGGCACTATTTAACCCAAAACTGGGGGATAAGGAGGTTCATGCCTTTTACAAGGTTATTAATCCGAAAGTGAACGTAATAGCACGACTGGAATTCGAACTCGCTTACTCCAAGGTCACAATCCAGCTCTTTGTCGATTATGCCACGGGAACTCCTTCTACTGCTTCTGGGCAGTACCAACTGGCATTCGTGGACAAGTGCCTTTGGGAAAGGCATGAACTCTCTGATCAACCCACCAGTTAAGGGTTAAATAGTATCACAGCTGTTCTTCTACAAGGATTCCTTTAGCATCAAATAACTCACAAAGGATGATGTGCCTTTAAACAAAGTAACCTAACGAAATATCTTCTCTTGACTGCTTCTTTGGTATTTCCAAATAACCTGCATCGCTAATTTTTCACTTAAGGGTGATTAAATTAAACTTGGGATTTTTTTTTTCTGAGAGAGACCGCAGATTACTAACGTATGATACAAACTCCCTTTCACTAAGTGATATATACTTATGAGCAAGATGACAGAGCGTCTTGCTTTAGAAGTTTAATGTAAGATAGTTTTCCTAATTCCATTTCCTTTGAATTGGCCAAAAATCTAAGCCTAGATAAATAATAATATTGATCAAAAGGGGGAAAAAAAAGTAATGCTGTACCCTCTTTTGAAGTTGACCACTGGATGCTGCGCTTCGTTTGTTATCAGGAGGCTAATATAAAGAACAATGAAAATAAATGTCTATGGTGGCCTAGGGTCACTATAATGACAACCTTAGGTATTGAACCTTACTGTGTAGATTTTGGTGCACAACTATTTTCATTACTTCTTTTTTTTTTTTTTTTTTTACCAAGTTAGCCTTGTATCCGACTAAGCTTGGCGAGATAATGAATATTGATGAAGAGAAAATACCAAAAAGGAAATAATAATAATAATAATAATAATAATAATAATAATAATAATAATCGCCCCCAGCTCTTTGAAGTTGACGGCTGAATGTTGTACTTTACTTGTTACCATGAAGATATCACAAAGAACAATCAAAATAAATGTTTATGGTGGCCTGAGGTCACCATTTTAACAACCTGAAGTATTGAACTCGATTGTGTAGATCGGAAGACGAAATGATTTGATTAATGCACTTTTAAGCTTCCATAGGCAGTCTGACTGGATTGATAGGATATTTCATTCTTATTATATATATATATATATATATATATATATATATATATATATATATATATATATATATATATGTATATATATATATATATATATATATATATATATATATATGTGTGTGTGTGTGTGTGTGTGTGTGTATATATATATATATATATATATATATATATAATTCTATTGGGAATAGAACTTGTGACAACTTGTTGAATTTTCTGGCCAAACTGTACAAGAGGAGAATGTTATGATAAAATATAAAATATGTAATTATTCTATTGATTGGTATAAATAATGAAATAAATATATAAAAGTTGTATAAGTTACCATTCAAAAAATAATGATTACACAAGTCAACAAATTGTTTGCAACTGAGATAAATACGTGTTGTTGTTTTTTTTCGTCTGACGATATCGAATGAAGCTGGTTTTAAATCAGTGTTTAGAATCATTCTAGTACATCAGGATTTTGTAATACGTAGATCATACACCAAATTTGCCCAGTTGGCTGGGGCTGTAGAATACACCAACTGCACCTCTGCAGTGGGGTAAGACCCCACCCCAACTCCAATAAGTGTCCTATACATGACGCTAAAAAAATCTAATGGTGAGGTTCCAGCAATGCTGGGGCTTTGGGGGAATGCGGAGCACCCATTCATTACCATCACTCCCAGGTCCACTCTGGCCCATCGTGGTAGCACCTGATAAGGTCCTATCTATGGGTTAAATAGAACTACCTGCATACTTATGCTAAACTGAATTGTTTGACTAAACTGAATTGCTAGAAATAGAAACGTTTTTGACAATTAAATTACATTTAAACTGCGTGCTTAAGCTAAACTGAATTATTTGAATTGGAACTGTTTTTTGACATTGAAACCGTACTTAGACTAAACTAAACTAAATTATTTAGTATAGAAATGTTTTGATATTTAACTGTGTGTAAAGAAAAAAACCTGTATATATACTAAACTGAATTAGCTGAATTAGAACTGCTTGACTAAACTGAATAGCTAGAAATAGAAATGTTTTTCACAATTAAACCTCACTTACATTTAAACTGCATGCTTATGCTAAGCTGAATTGTTTGAAATAAAACAATTTTCATAAAAATGGATTTGGCGTTAAATAACCTACAAAGGTTTATGTGCCAAAGAATCCAACCAACCAACCTCATACACTGAAAAACTGTATGCAAACAAATGATTATTATTAAATAGGATTATCAATGTAAGACCTTCAAAGCTGTGGATGTATTGGCATTACTGTATGGGTGCACTACCTGGACTCTTACGAAACGCATGGACAAAAAAGCTTAATGAGAACTGCAGAAGAATGCTACATGCTGTTTTTAAAAAATCTTGAAAGCAGTACTCCACAAAGTACCAGCTGTATGGCCACTAACCTCCATCTTATAAACCATCAAAGCATGAAAAACAAGACATGCTGGGTATTGCTGGAGAAGTAAGGACGGACTCATTTGGACTCCTACACATGGGCACACTAGTGTTGGCAGTCTAGGAAGGACGTTCATACATCAGCTCTGTGCAGACACTGGATGCACTCAAGATGACCTGCTAAGCGTGATGGATGATAGAGATGGATGGCGAGAGAGAGAGTCAGGGAACTCCTTGCTCTCAGCATAACTTGATGAGGAGGAGGAATACTTGAAACATTTAACTGCATGCAAATTATTTGTATAAAAAATACTCACATGAAGCTGTATGTATTTGCCTAACTCCTCCACATGTTGCATATTGACTTGAAGATCCCTTTGACATACTGTGTAAACTGCGTCGTTAGCCTGCTTGAAAGGCCTGACGCTGGAAGCAAAACACAAGAAGTACACCTGTTTCCTAAATTAAACAGAAATGCCACGGAAATTGCTTGGGTGGCATGCTAGAAGGAGGTATATCCACGGGCAACGTGAAGGTGGAAGGTGTGACCACGAGGACTGCGTGGGCATCCGGAAAATTTTTTAAAAAGGGAGGATTTTGATCCCAGTAAAATGAAGAAGAGAGGCAGAGAGGCTTCACAGAAAAACTGCACCGTCACCCTAGTGTGTGTGTGTGTGTGTGTGTGTGCATCTCGACCGTCCCTGACTCTCTCTCTCTCTCACACACACACCCACACCCACACACATTCACACACTCTAGCCATCCGTACATTTCGGGTAATAAAAAGAAAAGAAAAGAAGCAAATTTTATTTTTATATATCAGCCTTTTAGTCTTTCTTAACTGTACAACACAGACAAGCAGGACGCAGTACAAAATTACTTTTTGAAATTAAAAAAAAAAGCAGGGAGGATTTCGACCCCAGCAAAATAAAACAGAGAGGCAGAGAGGCTTCATAGAAAACTGCATTGTCACCCTTGTGTGTGTGTGTGTGCGTGTGTGTGTGCATCTCGACCGTCCCCGACTCTCTCTCTTTCTCTCTCTCTTTCTCCCTCTCTCTCTCACACACACACACACACACACACATTTACACACTCTAGCCATACGTACATTTCGGGTAATAAAAAGAAAAGAAAGAAGCAAATTTTATTTTTATACATCAGCCTTTTAGTCTTTCTCAGCTGTACAACACAGACAAGCAGGACGCAGCACAAAATTACTTTTTAAAATTAAAGAATAAATAGATAAATAAAATATTTTAACTAATTATTTTAGTAGTTAATTCTTTCTTTTTTTTAAGTTAAACTTTATTGTTAAAACCAAATTGCAAAATTTCTGTTGTAACTTAGGATTCAAAACTTTCATAGACATTCGTTTATAAGTTGATACTTAGGAATGTAAAACATCCAATAAAAAAAACGTTTGTTTGCGAATTCGAATTGTTGTGGAAAGACTTGTAATGAAAAATATTAAAAGATAAACAATTGTTTAGAATCAGCTGATACTTGTGACTTGGCAGTTACGTTAGCTGTTTTAATGGCATATCCACCTTCTTGGCTTATTGAATGCGAAATCTATCCTTTCAGAAGGACAGAAGTGGTACTATTTAACCCATAGCTGGGAGGATAAGGAGATTCATACCTTTCCCAAGAATATTTGTCCGAAAGTGAACGTAATAGCGCGACAGGAATTCGAACTCGCTTACTAAGATTCTGCAGTTCAGTGCTTTAACCATTACACCTCGAGGACATCCCCTCTGGCAGTTATGTGTCACTTTAGTAACATTGATTACGTAATTTTTTTTTTTTTGGATATATATCTATAAAGACGGATTCTAAGAGAAGAGGGAGACACGAAGGTGAGACACGAAGGCAGAGATGTCACAAGGAACAATTACGCACGCATAAAACAGCCTGACTCTCTCTTTCGTCTCTCTCCCAATATACTATCTGTCTCTCCCCTGCTGGCACAAGGTTTTTCTCTTCATCTCTATTTTTGGTTGGTTGTTACAAACGGATTCCGACCACAAATAAATTTTGTACATACAAAATAAACGGAAGAGTTTTGCGTTTGATCTCTTTTTGCCTGGTAGGTTACCACGGTCAAGATGATAGTTGAAGGAGTATCATTACAACCTCATTAAACCTAATAGAGTTTAACAGGTCTGAATTTACAGTTTTCCTTTTCCGAGATAACTTTCCATACCAAAGTTTAAAAAAAAAACCTAGTCTGCCCTAGTGAAGGAACAATAGCTGGATTCTCTCGATCATATGGAAATCAGACCTGACCGATAAAATGAAACGCAGTTTCTTCCATGCAGCGGTCGTATCGATACTGCTATATGGATGCACTACTTGGACGCTAACTAAACGGCTGAAGAAGAAGCTAGACGGCTATTACATAAGAATGTTGCGAGCAATATTCAACAAGTCCTGGCGGCAACACCCCACAAGGCACCAACTATACGGCCACTTGCCTCCCATCACGAAAACTATCCAAGTTAGACGAACCAGACACGCATGACACTGCTGGAGAAGCAAGGACGAGTTCATAAGTGACGTACTCCTATGGACCCCCGCATCTGGCCAAGCAAAAGCAGGACGACCAGCTCAAACATACATACAGCAGCTATGTGAGGATACAGGATGTAGCCCTGAAGACCTGCCAGAGGCGATGAACGATAGGGAGAAGTGACGAGAGAGGGTCAGGAATATCCGTGCTAGCGACACGACATGATGATGATAATGATAAACACTATATGCAATGCAAATAGCCTCGTCTGGGGTTCGAACTTGATTCACCTTGTCTAATTTCAGCAATGATAAATATTTCAACATTTACTTGAAGTTATATAGCCCAGTCAACTGGGACTGTAGAATACACCGACTGTATCTCAGCAGAGGAGTATGATCGCCACCCCAAACCAGTGTCCTGGATAAGACACTAAACAATCCGATGCCGAGACAACTTCCCATACCAAAGTTAAAAGAACCTAGTCTGCCCTCGTGAAGTGAAAATAGTTGAATTCATTTCCTAAGAGTATAAACACGATATGCAATGCAAATAGCCTCGTCTGGGGTTCGAACTTGATTCACCTTGTCCATTTTCAGCAATGATAACCATTTCAACATTTACTTGAAGTTATATAGCTCATACAGCTGGGGCTGTAGAATACACCGACTGTATCTCAGCAGAGGAGTATTATCCCCGCCCCAACCAGTGCCCTCAATATGACACTAAAAAAATCCTATGCTGGTCTCCATTGATGCTGAAGTTATCATATTTACCAACCCCTCCGCTCGGGCAGGATATGACACAAGGTCAATTTTTTAAGCGGAGTTTAACAGGTTTGAATTCAGAGTCTTCCTTCTCCTAGACTAGTTGCCTAACCAAGGCTGAAGAACCTAGTCTGTCCTACTATTTACCCATAGCTGGAGGGATAACAATTGGATTCATACCTTTCCTAAGGGTATTGGTGCTATGTGAAATGCAATCAGTCTCGTCGAGGATTTGAACTTCTGTCGCCGTGTAGTAGTAGCTATCGAAAAGGGAGCCTTCGGGTCACCCTCGACTATGGTCGCTAACTTTACTTTACTTTACTTATAGGTCGAGTCAGAGGGATTCAACCCCACCTCAACGAGTGTCCTAGATATGACACTAAACAAGATTTGATTGTCAGACTCCAGTCAAGAATCTAGAGCAGAGGTTCCTAACCCACTTAAGTATTTTTAAAATCCCGATGTCCCCCTGTAATATCTAATTCTTACATTTTCAATTTTTTTCTGCAAATCACGTGTGATGAATCAAAAAGATAGGTTTAAAAATGAATTTGAATCTCTTGATTGCCATTACTCCCAGGTCAACTCTGGCCCTGGTTGGTAATACCTGTTAGGGACCTATCTATGGGCAAACTGGGACTGTTTAACCATTTGACTGTATGTAAGCAAATAATTGAAATTAAATTGTGTTACATAGCAATACTTGAAACAATTCGACTGTGTGCAAATAAAACTATTGGTGCTAGATCGCTATACTTGAACCCATTTAGTTGTGTCCAAAAATCATTAATACTCAATAGAATTATTTGTGCAAGATAAGAATGCTTGAAACCGTTTAACTGAATGCAAAAATTGATTTATTGGCCTAATGGGTAGTGTTCGCCAATAGTCCGGGAGACCGGGGTTCAATCCCAGGTCGAGTCATACCAAAGATTCAGAAAATGGTATTTGATGCCGCCTTATTTAACATTCAGCATTATAAGGTAAAGATCAAGGCTAAAGTGGAGTAATCCTGGGAGTAGAGTAGCCCCCTTTATTTCCCAAAAGTTTGAAAAAAAGGTTACAAGCATTAAGATTTGACAAGTTTTAGGTGGGCACAAGGCCCAAAGAGGAATTGAGTAGTACCCTCCCCTAAACATCGGTGTGGTAGCTATTGAAATGGTAGCCTTCGGGTCACCCTCGACTAAGGTCACCAACTTTATTTACTTTACGTATTTAACAGTGATCAATGACCGATGTTAAATGCTTGTATTGCATAGCAATACTTGAAACCATTTAAATGTGTGCAAAGCAAATGAGCTCTCGAAACTATTTGCTCACAAATCTATCGATATATACATATATATATATATAGTCGGGGTTAGACTTCCTGATAAGGTGAAACTTTAGTAGAAGATTTCCGACTCGCGATTTAAGTTAATTTTATAATTGGCTCCACTCGTGTTGAGCACTCTTGTAATTGTAGCATTGCAGTATTCGCGGAAGGTTTTAGTTTTTTTTTGACCAACTAACTCCATATCCCTTGATTTTTTTCAAGGGGTCTGACGAGGTTGGCCTTTTTCTCTTTTTTGACCTAAATTTTTTCCCCCGTGCAGTGATTCGAGATACTCTTATCTCTTGTTCCTGGCGGTTTTTTTTTTCTTTTTTCTGGTACCGTGAATGCTGGTAGATATTAGATTAGTATACATATACATATATATATATATATATATATAGTAGTTAAGCAAGTTAGATGAACGTAGTCGAGGGCAACCCAAAAGTTCCCTTTTCAATAGCTTGTACACTGAAGTGTTGGGGAGAGCACTACTCTTTTCCCAGGATTGTTCCACTTACCCTTGATCTGTACCATATAATGCTGTGTTAAGCAAGGAGGCATCAAGTACCATTTTGTGAGTCTTGTTATGAACCATATATATATATATATATCAAATGTGCTTTCTCGCAAACCAGTAACAATACTTGAAACCGTTTGACTGTGTGCTATGTATAATCAGGATTTAGCATTAAATAACCCAGAAAGGTTGATATGCCATAAAACACAATTACGGAAAAGTAAAGTCGAGGGCGACCCGAAGGTTCCCTTTTCAATAGCTACTACCACAAAACAAAACCTATATTTTGGACCAAATTGTAGACAACGTAAAAAAATGTTTAAAAGTTACATCCTCTTGCAATCACAAATCTTAAGTAATCTATAAAATTGTATTTTTGGCATAAAGAAAAAACTGATCGACCTCATAATGACGTAATGCTGATGTCATCAGTTGCGTCAAAATTTTACGCGACTTTTACTAATTTTTAAAACACACATTGTTTTTGCTAGTGAAGACGGCATTTCGGTGAGAAAGTTTTCTTTAGAAAGAATATCATTTGAGCTTCACAAAAATCGTCAAGACCCTTTTTTTTATCAACCAAGCAAGCTAAGTCTGTAGAACACACCGACAGCGGAGAGGTATGACCTCCACCTCTACAACGAGTTTCCTGGTTATGACACTAAACTATCTCATGGTGAGGCACCAGCCCTGGATTTTGGATCATTCCTTGATTGCCATTACTTCTAGATCCACTGATCCAGCGTGATCCCCGTTATTTACAAGCCTTGAAACTATTTAACAATGTTCAAATAAATGACTAATACTAAATTGAATGGTTAGGATTACATAGTAATGTTTGATACCATTTAACTGTTTGGCAAATAGCACTTAGTTGTTGCACAAGTTGAAACCATTTGACTGTCAAGCACATTCAATGAAATCTAGCTCGGCAAATAATGTTACCGACAAACTACGCGCTTACAAATCATATATATTGTTGGGGTCAGTCTGCATCGAGTTAAATGGTTTCCGAGTATCCTCTTCACAAATATAACACAGACAGTCAACCTTGTTTCTGTTTTTTTTTTGTTCTTTTTTTAAAACTTTTTTCAAAACAGCTCGTATTTCGAAGTAAATCAACGTTTAATTCATTGTTCATTTCTGTCTTGGTAAATACAGCTTTATTTTTTATACTTTTTCAACACAACTGGTATTTTGAAGAAAATCAACGTTTTATTCATTATTTCCTTTTCTGCCTTGATAAATACACTTCAGTCTCGATATCTTTTTTTTAATACACCTCCTATTTTGAAGAAAGTAAACGTTTCATTCATTGCCCGTTTATATTTGAGCAAAATAAAAGGAATTATTTATTTTAGCGAAAGATAAGAACCATATAGGGAAATAATTCCGTTTTTTATGGGAACAAACTACCTGGACTCCTAATCGGCGAGAAAAATTGGAACAGATAAGAAATTCGTTTATTTACAAAACAAAATAAGAAAAAGAAAAAGAGGTAGATATATAAACAAAACTGTTAAATCTGTATAAAAGGTAGAAATACATTGATATTTTTTTGAAAACATCTCGTTCTCGGATCAAAATCAACGTACAATTTCTGGGAATTAAATCGAGTGGGCTTTTGTATCGATGACTAAAAGGTTTATTTTCATATATTTGTCGTATTATTTGAGTGTAAGGAACACAATTCGTAGACTTGTAACAGAGGAAATGTATTCTGTTTTTGTCATTTGCTCGTGCTAAACAATGTAAAACAATTCACAACGAATTGACAAAAACATATCTATTGCCCGAGCAAACTTTATAGAATGAATTCAGGGATGACATGAAGTTCTAACAGATACCCATACAGAGAAAAGTTCCATCATGTAGTTAAAGAGTCTTCCAATATAAGTTATAGCGGTTTTGAGGGAATTAATTAATTTCCCTAACATTATATATTTTAGGCACTAGTAATGAATTACGAGACTTTTCTTTAACAACACACAACAGCGAAAGTTTTTATTTGCAGCTTTGAGGAGGTTTGTTCTTGGTGCTGCAAGACTCGTGGTGTTTAGGCTTGCTGGATGTTTGAGACGAAATGGCTTAGCGGGATGCTGGAAATGGCAGCGTGTCGTTGGACGTGTGAGGGAAGTATTCAAAGTCACAGTGTAGTTTTGTGTCGAGAGCGGAGTGGCGCTCGGATCGACATAGTAAATTTTTGTGGTGCTTGTGGAAGGCATGCTGAACGTATCTAATTCATATTCAACTGGGATTCCTTGGTCTAAAATATATTAGACGCAAAGAATCCATAAATTAGAAGGTTCCCTCGCTGAGTGTCTATGTTGCTGCTGCTAGGGTTAAAGCCACGGTGATATGTCCACACTGAGTGGCTTGTTTAGCTAAAGGGCATCGCTAAGCAGGGGCGACCAGAAACACGTCCGTTCTGGTCGCCGTCTCAAGCCGAAGAGAGTGTGTTTGGCCGCTCACCCGTTTTGCTAGCCGGAAATGAAGGTCCGGGCTGAATGGGATAAGTCATCCTGATTGGGTGAAATTCAGTGTTGAATTAAATAGCGCGCCAAACAAAATACGCGATTTTCCTCTTCTCTACAAAGTTAAGAGTCCTTAATAGGTTTGGTTTGGTTTCTTTTATTTAACGGCACATCAACTTATATAGGTTATCTAATACCAAAGCCATCCATCTAGAAGAATAGTGTAAGCGGAGGGATTTCGTTTTATATATCTTGCCTTTGGGTTTAGTTGAGCTGAGAACCTTTCGGCTCGGCGTATGGGTTGGTTGGGTGCAAGCTTGGGCAGAGGTGTTGACGCCCGCACGCGGAGGATGTGTCGTTCACAGATGTCAAAATAAAAATCCCAGATAAAAAGGTTGACCAGTGGATGGGAATGACGTCATGCACCGGAAGTGCACGCGGAGGATTTTGGGGATTTTGAAAAAGTCAGTGGAGTTGAGAACTAGACACCGAACGAGAAGGGTCGACTTTCGGAGCTCGCAGAGGCCAGACGAATTTGTGCACTACGGGTGCCGCACGTAATGGTGGTGGTGGTGGTGGGGAGCAGATGGAAAAGTCATCATAGAAAGATTGTGCATCTCTCTTCCTTATGTCGAAACCCTTAACTCAAACGTAATAAAAGGTTTCGTACATGAACTAAGAAGTCGTAAGTGTTTTTCGGGTTTCGGGATTCTATGTTCTATGTATATATCCTATTTACCCAACCCCTCCGCTAAGGCAGGATATGACACAAGGTCAGTTTTAAAGCGGAGTTTAACAGGTTTGAATTCAGAGCTTTCCTTCTCCTAGACTAGTTGCCTCACCAAGGCTGAAGAATCTAGTCTGCCCTACTATTTACCCATAGCTGGAGGGAGAATAATTGGATTAATACCTTTCCGAAGGGTATTAGTGCTATGTGAAATGCAATCGCCCAGGATTTGAACTCGTGTCGCCGTGTCCAATTCCTACGATTACACCACGGTCACCTGGTTCTATGTATATAAGTTATGAACATTCTATGTATGTTTCCCACATTCATGTATGGGTATGTTACAATAGCAGTGGTACTATTTAACCCATAGCTGTGAGGATTAGGGGGTTCATACCTTTCCTAAGGGTATTTGTCCGAAAGTGAAAGTGATAGCGCGCCTGGAGTTTGAACTCACTTACTACGATTCCGCAGTCCATCGGAGTCCTTAATAGAATTGGAGCTACGTGAAGACTTTGATCGAACCAAAGTATCGTGTGTGATATGACTCGAAGCGGAAGCCCTCCTGTCGGGATACGCACACACACGTGCTTGCTTCTGGTTTTGGAGCCAGATTCGGAAAGAGAGAATTTAACTTTGCCGTACCGTTTTATATTGTTGGGTATCACCTACCATTTCAGGAGGTGCCCATGGTGTAGTCGTTATCGTCGTAGGAAATGGACACGGCGACACGAGTTCAAATCCTAGACGAGACTGATTGCGTTTTCACATAGCACTAATACCCTTGGGGAAGGTATGAATCCAATTATTCTCCCTCCAGCTATGGGTAAATAGTAGGACAGACTAGGTTCTTCAGCCTTGGTTAGGCAACTAGTCTAGGAGAAGGAAAACTCTGAATTGAAACCTGTTAAACTCCGCTTAAAAATTGACCTTGTGTCATATCCTGCCCGAGCGGAGGGGGTTGGTAAATAGTATCACCTACCCTTTCAGCATAATGAGCTGTTCCATCTGCCATATATGGCAGTAGCAGAGATCAGTCTGAGAATAAGCCTACGAGTCAGACCAGAAGAGCCGTTCCTATTGTTGAAGTATATCGTTACTCTATCACTAATCCTATGTTCTTATTACTAACAGTCTCTCTCTTGTAAATACTCTTTCCTGTAAATATAACTATTTTCCTCACATATCGTGGTTTGTCTTATTATTACTACTACTTGTGTTCACTAACCAGAACACAACATATACATATTTACCAACCCCTTCGCTCGGGTAGGATAGTTTTTCTTCTCCAAGACTAGTTGCCTCACCAAGGCTGAAGAACACAGTCTGCCCTACTATTTACCCATAGCTGGTCTTATATGCTGCCTTGGTCACGCTACATACCACTTGAAGTCCTATTTTGAAGCCAAGGTTGGTAAAAATAGCTTCAGTCTGGATAGGTTTTAAACACTATCTCTGTTTGAGTACGAACAGCTTCAATCTCGATATTTTTTGCGAATACATTGTATTTATATTAGCAAATATCTTGCTGTCGTATCAACTTAAATTTTAATTCTAAGGCTCTTTTACTGCCATAACTCCATATGTAATATAAAGGGATTTCGGTTCATGCCTTTGGGTTTAGTTAGGCTGAGAACCTTTCGGCTCAGCACATGGTTTAGTTCGGTGCAACATTGATGCAGGTGTTAACGCCGGCGCGCACAAAGCGGACGTGTCACTCAGAGATGTCACAATAGCCCGAGAAGAGAAATGGGTGACGGAGTGCGAATGACGTCACGCACCGGAAGCGCATGGAGGATTTTGGGAATTTCGAAGAAAGTTAGAGTTGAAACTAGACAGCGGACGAGACGGTCGACTTTCGGGCTCGCAGCGGCGAGACAAATTTGCGCGCCATGGGTGCCACACGAGATAGGAGCCAGATGATAAAGACACAATAGTAAGATTGTGTCTCTTTCCTTATGTCGAAACCTTTAACTCAAAAGTAATAAAAAGGTTTCGTACCTGAACAAAGAAGTCGTTACGTGTTTTCGAATTTCGAGATTCCTATGTTCTATGTATATATGTTACCAACATTCGATGTCCGTTTTTGGCGTTGCTTTGTGTCCTGTGGTGGGGCGCTCTCGACCGGCAGTGGTTGCGTGCTGCACAGTTCGTTCGGGTGTGTCCCACCACTGGATACATCACCTCTGGCCTCAGGGGGCCGTCCCCCGGGCTTTAACCCTCTTCGGAGGGGTTGGGTTTATCGCCCGGCGCCTGAGGCGCTCCGAAAAGGGGAATGCCGACTGGTTCCGATGCATTTTTGGAACTGCCTGTCGTGTTGGGCTTCAGCCCTGCGACAGGACCCACCTTAAAAACGGCCTTGTGCCACATTCGTACGCTGGTGGGGTGTAGGATAAATCAACACATGGCCGTATCTGGCTATAGTACATATACAAAAAGACTATGAGAATTTCAAAATAGAAATTTATTTTGTTTTGTTTTTAAATCTGTGACCAATTTCCCTTTATAATCCTCTGTGCCAAAAAAAAAAAAAAATGTTCTACCTGTTATGATTCATGACTCCCATGAAAATTTAGTCCAACTTCAATTTGAAAAAGGAAGTGGGTGTCCTGAACTTTATTCATAGAAATGTCTATAGGCATGCTTTGTGAACACCAGCGCAATGTTTCGCGGGTGTGTTTTATTTCTTTTTTTCAGTTGGCTGAAATACTTCTGGGTGGAGTGTACCAGAGAAACAGTTTTATATCAGGTTCGATCTGTTTTTCTTTCTTTGTTTAATGCCATATCAACCTTCGTGAGTTATTTGATGCCAAAACCATCCTTGTAGTAAAAAAGCAGTGATACTATTAAACCTATAAGTAAATTGGTTTATTGGTTTGTTGGGTTTTATGGCATATCAACCTATGTAGGTTATTTAACGCCAAATCCATTTTTATGTAAATAATCTGTTCTTTTTAAAACAATTCAGTTTAGCATGAGTACACAGTTTAATGGTCAAAAACATTTATTTCAAACTATTCAAGCAGTTATATGTAACAATTCAATTAAGTGTAAATACAGTTTTAATGTTGAAAAACAGTTCTATTTCAAATAATTCAGTTAAGCATAAGCACGCAGTTTAAATCTAAGTACGGTTTAATTGTCAAAAACATTTTTATTTCAAGCTATTCAGTTTATTCAAGCAATTCAGTTTCGCATTAGTATGCTGTTTGTTCTATTTAACCCATAGATAGGGCCCTATCAGGTGCTACCACCCTGGGCCAGAGTGGACCTGGGAGGAATGGAAATGAAGGGGTACTCCGCATTCACCAAAGCTCCAGCATTGCTGGAACCTCATCATCAGATTGTTTAGTGTCATATCCAGGACACTCGTTTAGGGCGGGTGTCTGACCCCTCTGCAGAGAAGCAGTCGGTGTATTCTACAGCCCCAGCCGACTGGGCAACCTATAAGTAAAGTTGGCAACCTTAGTCGTGGGTGACCCCAAGGCTCCCTTTTCAATAGCTACTACACCGAGATGAAGGGGAGGATGCTACTCCTTTTCCTCGATTGCTCCTCTTTACCCTTGATACTTACCTTATAATGCTGAGTGTTAAGCTAGGTGACATCAAGTACTATTTTTGAGTCTTTGGTACGACTCGACCAGGGATTGAATCCCGGCTTCCCGGAATATTGGCGAACACTCTACTTATTAGACCAACGACTCCCATGGGTATCAGTCTGAAAGTGAAGGTAATAGTGTGACTAGAGTCTTTTTTAATGGCATATCAACATTCATGGGTTATTTAATGCCAAGGCAATCCTTGTAGATGAACAGCAGAAGTACTATTTAACCAAAGCTAAAAGGAAATAGGGGTTCATATTTTTCTCAAGGCCATTTGTCCGAAAGTTGAAATAATAGCGTAACTGGAATTCGAACTCACTTAATATCAAGTCACAGTCGAACACGTTAGCCACTACACTACGCAGACTCCCTCTACATTTTTTTGGTAATTTCCCAAGAATATTTTTTTGTTGTAGTCATATGTTATCAATTACATACAAATAATTTGAAGAAAAGTGGTGATACTATTTAACCCATAGCTCGGGGGGGTGATACGGAGGTATAGTACCTTTCCCAAGAGCATTCGTCCAAAGGGAATGCAACTGCAAAACCAGGGTTCGAGCTGGCTTACTTCGAGGCCGTAGTCTAGATGTTACGCCAGGGAGACTTCCTAAAGTGGTAGCACCTGATTGGATTCTATCAATGGGTTAAATGGAACTAATCAGTGTACTTATGCTAAACTAAATTGTTTGAAATAGAGCTGTTTTTGACATTGAAACTGTGTACTTATGCTAAACTAAATTGTTTGAAATAGAGCTGTTTTTGACATTGAAACTGTGTACTTATGCTAAACTAAATTGTTTGAAATAGAGCTGTTTTTGACATTTAACTGTTTGTAAACAAAGAAAATTATACTTTTATTAAACTAAATTGTTTGAAATTTAATTCGGCGTTAAATGACCCGAAAAGGGTTGATGTGCCGTAAAACCAACGAACCAACTAAACAACCAAACAAACAGAACTGTATCCTCATCATCAGATTCAGTTTAGTCTTCCCCAAGATACGACATTTTTGGAGCAGAATATTACCCCTCTGCATAGGATACAATCAGCGTATTCTAAACTTTGCTGATTACGTAGAATTAACCTTGAAGGGAAGGTGAATCCTTCTGACATAATGGCTGAAGTGCTGGACAGCAGTCTGGAAGTGCGTGAGTTCAAACACCAGTCATGCAACTATATTCATTTTCGGACTAATACCCTTGGGAAAGGCATGAAACCCCTTATTCCTCTATGTTAGACTGCAACATCATAGTAAGTGAGTTCAAACTCCAGTCATGCTATTACATTCACTTTCAGTCTAATACCCTTGGGAAAGGCATGAACCCCCTTATCCCTCTATGTTAGACTGCAACATCATAGTAAGTGATTTCAAACTCCAGTCATGCTATTACATTCAATTTTGGACTAATACCCTTGGGAAAGGCATGAACACCCTTATCCCTCTATGTTAGACTGCAACATCATAGTAAGTGAGTTCAAACTCCAGTCATGCTATTACATTCACTTTTGGACTAATACCCATGGGAAAGGCATGAACCCCCTTATCCCTCTATGTTAGACTGCAACATCATAGTAAGTGATTTCAAACTCCAGTCATGCTATTACATTCAATTTTGGACTAATACCCTTGGGAAAGGCATGAACCCCCTTATCCCTCTATGTTAGACTGCAACATCATAGTAAGTGAGTTCAAACTCCAGTCATGCTATTACATTCACTTTTGGACTAATACCCATGGGAAAGGCATGAACCCCCTTATCCCTCTATGTTAGACTGCAACATCATAGTAAGTGAGTTCAAACTCCAGTCATGCTATTACATTCACTTTCAGACAAATACCCTTGGGAAAGGCATGAACCCCCTTATCCCTCTATGTTAGACTGCAACATCATAGTAAGCAAGTTCAAACTCAAGTCATGCTATTACATTCACTTTCAGACTAATACCCTTGGGAAATTTATGATTACCCTTGTCCCTCCAGCAATGAATTAAATAATATCATTGCTGTTTTTCCATAAGGATGGCTTTAGCATTAAATACCCCACGAATGTTGACATGTCATAAAATAAAGAAACCAACCCATGATCTTGAAGGGCATCGTTAATATCAAGTGACCTTAGTATTGAATTAAGGGAGCTTTGATTCTGAGAGAAATTGATAAAGCATTACACCGGACAGATCTAATTTTATGTTCATTTGTCATAACGAAGAAACAAAACGAAAGAAAAGCATATTTCTGGTTCAGAAAACACCTTGTAGGACTGCAGGCGGACATTAATCTGATATTTTTGTATAGTCTTAGGGCTTCAGAAATTAACCTCCTTGTTCTATTTTTATCTCAGAATGCAGTGATAAAAGCAGAAATATTCGTTGCTTGCTGAAGGCAGTGAAAATAAAATATAAGAGTCGAAAACAAAACTACATCAAAAACACTTTGTAGCAATATACGTATATACAAATAAAAACAGCTTTCAATCGTAAAGACATCATATAATTAGTAATTTTGTTTCTATATAGTTAGCTGGATCAAAGCTCCAGGGAAGTAAGGGAACTGACAAGAAGGAAGGAAAGGTATTTTTTTGCTATAATCACAATAAAGACAAGGACCTTTGAGCATGTTCGCACCTAATGGCAAAGATAATTATTATGATAGAGGAACCTTTGTGTTTATTGTCAAGCCTTCAGAGAAATGGAAGAACAAAGGATATATGAAGGGAGGGGATCAAGAAATTTTATTATATAAGGGCTTCTGGCGAAGATTATAATGTCAAATGATTACTTTTTCTTATTTCATTTATTTATCTATTTATATTATTCATTTATTTTTTTTTTTTTCATCATTTTGAATCTTACGTGGCTGTTTTTCAGAAATTCCTTCTTTTATGCAAAATTAAAGAGTTATGTTCCCTGGTTCTGTTATATATATATATATATATATATATATATATATCTTGTCATATAAATCTTTGGAGAATGGAAAAACAAAGAAATTATATACATCTGATTATATATATATATATATATATAGACCATCATCATTGTTTTTATTATATGTATATATCACATACACACACAGACACACACAGAGACAAAGACACACACACACACACACACACACACACACACACACACACACACACACACACACATATATATATATATATATATATAC
>CAUZXS010005216.1:0-32500 GCA_963585895.1 Sepioteuthis lessoniana | reverse complement strand
TTTTTTGGATTTAAACTGCGTACTTATGCTGAACTAAATTGCTTGAAATAGAACTGTTTTTAAATCTAAACTCCGTACTTATACGAGCTGGAATTATTAATCCTTTCGGGTACAGCAGGACACAAAGCGTAACGGTTATAGGCTCCCTCCGTTGGTTCCCTTACCTTCTAAGGAGACAATCATCTGGAGGTTGCAGGTTCAATCCTGACTACAGGCGGGTAACAATACAGGAATAGTCCACACTTGTACCCGATTATGGCTAACCAAATAAGAACTGGCCACTCCCGTTGATTCAATAAAGGACGTAGTTCGAAGTTCTGTGTAGGTTCCCGAGTTCGATAAACACCTGAAGAAGGCCGAAGGACATATCGGCCGAAACATTGCGGATATAACAATAAAGATGAAGACAATCGCGCGAAAACCCAAACAAAAATGATAAAAAGAACAGTCAAAAAAATTGAAAGGGTCATAAAACTCGTTCAAGAAGTTAATCTATAGGGAAGTGTGGCGAAAGAGTTTAATAGTTCTCCGTCGGCTACATCTAAACGTTACTAGCCTGGTCGGTTGAGGCTATGGAATAAACCGACTGCACCTCTGCAGAGAAGTAAGACGCCCCCTCCAACGAGTGCCCTGGTTACGATACTAAACAATCTGATGAGGACGATCCAGTTACTCTAGAACTTTAGGGAATGTGGAGTGCCCTTATATTGCCATTGCTCTCTGTCCGACTCCAACCCAGAGTGGTATCACCTGATAGGGTCCTATCTACCGGCCAAATAAAACTGTTAGACATTTAAACTGTGTGCAAGCAAATGATTTATGTTAAATTGAATTGTCAGAAATAGAACTGTTTGATCATTTAACTGTGTGTAAACTGTTTAATTGAATTGTTTGTGATACATAGAAATACTTGAAACCATTTAACTGCGTGCAAAAAGAGCTGAGGTTACTTTAAAAATGTTATCAACCAAATTAATTTACAAATCATATATATTTAATATATATGTATAAAGAGGATTTGGCATTAAATAAACTGCAATGGTTGATATGCCATAAAACACAACCAAATCATATATATTTAATATATATGCATAGAGAGGATTTGGCATTAAATAATCTAAAAGGGTTGATATGCCATAAAACCCAACCCAACCAAATCATATATATCTAATATATTTATGTAAATAGGATTTGGCATTAAATAACCTGTAATGGTTGATATGCCATAAAACCCAACCAAACTAAATCATACATATTTAATATAAGAAGGGTTTGGTATTAAATAACCTACAATGGTTGATATGCCATAAAAGCCAACCAAACCAAATCATATATATTTAGTATATATGTATAAAAAGGTTTTGGCATTAAATAACCTACAATGGTTGATATGCCATAAAAGCCAACCAAATCAAATCATATATATTTAAGATACATATATAAAAAGGGTTTGGCATTAAATAACCTGCAATGGTTGATATGCCATAAAACACAACCAAATCATATATATTTAATATACATGCATAGAGAGGATTTGGCATTAAATAATCTAAAAGGGTTGATATGCCATAAAACCCAACCCAACCAAATCATATATATCTAATATATTTATGTAAATAGGATTTGGCATTAAATAACCTGTAATGGTTGATATGCCATAAAACCCAACCAAACTAAATCATACATATTTAATATAAGAAGGGTTTGGCATTAAATAACCTACAATGGTTGATATGCCATAAAAGCCAACCAAACCAAATCATATATATTTAGTATATATGTATAAAAAGGTTTTGGCATTAAATAACCTACAATGGTTGATATGCCATAAAAGCCAACCAAATCAAATCATATATATTTAATATACATATATAAAAAGGGTTTGGCATTAAATAACCTGCAATGGTTGATATGCCATAAAACACAACCAAATCATATATATTTAATATACATGCATAGAGAGGATTTGGCATTAAATAATCTAAAAGGGTTGATATGCCATAAAACCCAACCCAACCAAATCATATATATCTAATATATTTATGTAAATAGGATTTGGCATTAAATAACCTGTAATGGTTGATATGCCATAAAACCCAACCAAACTAAATCATACATATTTAATATAAGAAGGGTTTGGCATTAAATAACCTACAATGGTTGATATGCCATAAAAGCCAACCAAACCAAATCATATATATTTAGTATATATGTATAAAAAGGTTTTGGCATTAAATAACCTACAATGGTTGATATGCCATAAAAGCCAACCAAATCAAATCATATATATTTAAGATACATATATAAAAAGGGTTTGGCATTAAATAACCTGCAATGGTTGATATGCCATAAAACACAACCAAATCATATATATTTAATATACATGCATAGAGAGGATTTGGCATTAAATAATCTAAAAGGGTTGATATGCCATAAAACCCAACCCAACCAAATCATATATATCTAATATATTTATGTAAATAGGATTTGGCATTAAATAACCTGTAATGGTTGATATGCCATAAAACCCAACCAAACTAAATCATACATATTTAATATAAGAAGGGTTTGGCATTAAATAACCTACAATGGTTGATATGCCATAAAAGCCAACCAAACCAAATCATATATATTTAGTATATATGTATAAAAAGGTTTTGGCATTAAATAACCTACAATGGTTGATATGCCATAAAAGCCAACCAAATCAAATCATATATATTTAATATACATATATAAAAAGGGTTTGGCATTAAATAACCTGCAATGGTTGATATGCCATAAAACACAACCAAATCATATATATTTAATATACATGCATAGAGAGGATTTGGCATTAAATAATCTAAAAGGGTTGATATGCCATAAAACCCAACCCAACCAAATCATATATATCTAATATATTTATGTAAATAGGATTTGGCATTAAATAACCTGTAATGGTTGATATGCCATAAAACCCAACCAAACTAAATCATACATATTTAATATAAGAAGGGTTTGGCATTAAATAACCTACAATGGTTGATATGCCATAAAAGCCAACCAAACCAAATCATATATATTTAGTATATATGTATAAAAAGGTTTTGGCATTAAATAACCTACCATGGTTGATATGCCATAAAACCCAACCCAACCAAACCAAAATAAAACGTAAGGTTTCACTCATTTAAATGCTTTTTTCCTCATCCACCAAATTCAGAGAACGAAGGTTGTTATATAATTACATTGGTATTCAGATAAATACGATGTCAATTAAAATCGGTGAAATATTGCATGTAGTATATTTTTGGATGAAATTTAAAACATTATCAACAATCAGAGGAACAAATAAACAAGCCGAAACAATTCAGCCCAGGTGAATGATGGATAAAAATGTTTGACTCGCAGATAGGCTTATAAAAACTGTCTGACTTGAAGTTTACGAACTTATCAGCAATAATGTGTTGGTAGTGACAGTAGTTGAAGGATAAGAATTTGGCATCACGTCAATAGCTTGCCTTCCTTCCAACCATTGTGTCGTGTCACCTGGGACCGTTCGCTGATCAATCAGATTGATTGTTTTCTGGACAATGGCCAATATAATAGTGTAATGTGTGGAAGGCTAGCTATCATGAAAAAAGAAAAATTATCTTGCATCGTTGTTTATATAAAAGCTTGAATTGGTCAGTCAGGTTTTAAGCACTCTTGGGTTTCAGGCATAAACAGAAGAGAATTTTTTTTTTTTAATGTTTAGTTTAGGCATGTCTAGCCTTTCTCCCCCAAGTTTTGATTGGGCTGATAAATTTGTGCTGATAAAACCAGGAAAATCATCATTTTCACCCTTTATGTATCCTCAACATTTGGAGTTTTTTAATCAATATATTTTGGCCAGTCTGTTCTCCGGTCTTTAAATACTTTTTTTAAGGATATGTGGTAACGTATTGTTATCATTGAATTATCCAGACTATTATCCTTATTATTATTGTTTTCATTATTATCATTGAATTATTCAGACTATTATCCTTATTATCATTGTTTTCATTATTATCATTGAATTATTCAGACTATTATCCTTATTATCATTGAATTATTCAGACTATTATCCTTATTATTATTGTTTTCATTATATATCGGTCATTGTGCTTTCTAAAGAGCTAAGATGGAGCATTATTACTATCATTCCATGAATAATTCAAAGTAGTATCTTTACTTTTTGTTTTTACCGCTTCATTTTGGCCACTTGATTCTCCAGCGAACCTATTTGTCGTTCCAGAAAGAGACCGCGTTGTACCAGAAAATATAGACTTGGTTATAATCCTGAAAACACAACGAACTAATCAACTGAAAGCAAATTATTGCTTAATAGAAATACTATTATGTTTGTGTTAGTAGAAATATTAGTGAAAAATAATAATAAAAACTATTAACATAGAATAAACAAACATCATGTAGAAATACTTGGAAATATTTACCCGTATGCGAGTAAATGAGTTGTTTGGTTTTAGTAAAATATCGGCTAACGAAAAAGCTAGACAGCAATTACACAAGAATGCTGCGAGCAATATTGAACAAGTCCTGTAGGCAACATCCCACAAGGCACCTACTATACGGCCACCTACCTCCCATCACGAAAACTATCCAAGTTAGACGAACCAGGCATGCAGGACACTGCTGGAGAAGCAAGGACAAGCTCATAAGTGATGTACTCCTATGAACCCCTTCATATAGTCGAGCAAAAGCAGGACGACCAGCTCGAACCTACATACAACAGCTATGTGAAGATACGGGATGTGGCCCTGAGGACCTGCCAGAAGTGATGAACGATAGAGAGAAGTGGCGAGAGAGGGTTAGGGATATCCGTGCCGGCCGCACGTCATGATGATGATGATGATGATGTGTTTACAGACCATACATATAATATGAATGTGTAAACAGGCTCTGGCATTAAATAACTGATAGAGGTTGATATGCCATTAAATCCAACCAACAACCTAGAGCTTTTAAAGAGCTAATATGAAGCATTGTCATTATTTCATAAATTATTTAGGCGAGTATTTGTTTTTTTTTTTTGTTTTTTTTTTTTTTCGTTTTTTAAAAATTTTATATGAATTTGATTTTATAAAAATTGACATGTAGTTCGTAGGTGAGGAACTTGAATTCCAAGCGTTGCCATCGATTATATATATATATATATATATATTAATCATTAAAAAAGAATAGAAAAGTGTTTAAAGCCTGTCAGCAGAGCGAGGTAAAACCGTATATAATCACGTTCCATCAACCCACAACTCGGTTACCACATTGAGTTTCATATAGATTCAAAAGCAATAATCTTAATATATATATATATATATATATATATATATATATATATATATATATATATATATATAAATTATCCAGTTAGTGTCCAAGGACAGTGTGTGTGGATTATTGTTTTACATAGAATATATGAGGGTAATCATATAAATCTATGAGGGGGCTCAATGTATGGCTATTGTTAGTTCCCTATTTATTCTCTAGGGTAGAACAAAATTCACATTCAGAGCGTATATAGTACAATTAAATGAAGACTCAAACTCGGTTAAGCCGTCATAATAAATTTATTTCGGCGGAGAATATTGTTGGTATATTCTCCGTCTCGTCAGATGACTCTTTTTACATGCTCTGTATTGTCCCAGAGATGTGATGCGAATGAGGAGTTACAGTTCGTATTCAGAAGATAAATAGGAAAATTAAAGAAATTAAAAATAAATTAAAAATCAGAAAACAAGGATAGAGATAAGAATAAAACAAAAATAAAAAAACATAAAAATAAAATTAAAAAAACAAAGTGGAACTCATTCGTTCCTAGGCGTGAGCAGAGGGTGTGAACATATTATATGTTAGAACGATTAGGAAACAGAGTGGAATTAATCTACTGGTCAGTCCCTTTTGATTTTATGTTCTGTTTGTGTGTTCTCCTACTTGGCAGGTGTGCTATTCTAAACAGACTCAGATCGTTTAACTAATGGCTATCTCATATATGATATATATTTATTTCTGATATGTCTGTTAATTAACCCAGCTGTTGTCATCTTAGGTGTTTTTCTAGTTTCAATTACGATCGAGATACATGAGCCAGATAAGGTGGGGACATTCATTATAGTCGTCAAGTGTATTCTGATTTTTAATTTATTTTTAATTTCTTTAATTTTCCTATTTATCTTCTGAATACGAACTGTAACTCCTCATTCGCATCTCTGGGACAAGACAGAGCATGTAAAAAAAGTCATCTGACGAGACGGAGAATATACCAACAATATTCTCCGCCGAAATAAATTTATTATGACGGCTTAACCGAGTTTGAGTCTCCATTGAATTGCACTATATATATATATATATATATATATATATATATATATATATATATATATTGAAGACTGTATATTTTGGCAGCAAGTTATTATTCAAGCAAATATTTTGTTAAAGACGATGGAGCACAGTCTTTTTATTACACTTAATTTTGTTTTTTCAAGAATTCTTGTAATTTTTCTAGTGTCGGGATCTAGATGGTAAAGAAATTGTCCCATATCATCTGCACCAACATATTAAATATTTCTAATAACAAAAAATCCCTAACTCTATTAGTAAACCTTTTTCGAACCGAACATTTAAAAAAAAAAAACGCTGAAAACGTTCCAACCAATGACTTCAAAACAAAACACAACAAATTATTAAAATAGTAAAAACTCAACAGTCAACTCAAAACTACTCTACTCCTGGTGACGATCAGATGTCTGGTCGAAAGCGCTTGAGCAGAAGATATGGGACAATTCCTTTACCATCTAGATCCTGACACTAGAAAAATAAGAAGGTGTCTTAAAAAAATGAACTTAAAAGTAATAAACAGTGTTCCACCATTTTTAACAAAAATGGCTGCTTCAAATATATATACGTATATATATATATATATATATATATATGTGTGTGTGTGTGGTGTGTGTGTGTGTGTGTGTGTGTGCGCGCACTCACGCGCATTTATATATATAAAAGTATGTGTACATGTATATGTGTGTATGCATATTTATATGTGTATACATGTATGTATGAATAGGTGTGTGTATATATATATATATATATATATGTGTATATATATTTTTCTGTATGTGTATATATGAGTGTGTGTGTATATGTGTGTGTGTGTGTTAGGCGTCTGTTTATATCTATATGTGCGTATATATATATATATATATATATATATATATATATATAGAATTAACTTATATTAACTTAACTTAAATTATTTTTTTCTTTTTTTTCTGTTTCCCCTGGGCGGTGATTTGTGATACTTTTATCTCTTGTTCCTGGCCAGGGTTTTTTTTTCTGGTACCGTGAATACTGGTAGATATTAGATTAGTAAATATATATATATATGTGTGTGTGTGTGTGTGTGTGTGTGTGTGTGTGTGTATGTATATATGTATGTGTATACATATGTGTATATATATATATGTGTGTGTGTATATGTGTGTATATATGAATATATATTCATATATATATATATATGTGTGTGTGTGTGTGTGTGTATTCGTGTTCTTAATTCTTATTTAAAGCGGATCCCTAAAATAAAAAAAAAACATGGTAATAGAAGAAAATGATAATACAAAAAAAAAAAAAAAGTTCTAAAAAAGAATCCACAAAAATAATCGAAATCCCAAGGGTGCGTAGAAAAACTCAGTGCTTTGACATAAAAATCAAGTGCTCGACATAAAAGACCGAAGTAGAATTTGATCTTTTTGAAAACTATCATAGCATCAAACAAATGCAATGAGCTAAAAAGAACGTATCAATTGTCCTCAATTATCTCTCTCTCTATTCTATCTATCTATCTATATATGTATATATGTATATATACGCACTTAGATTAATTTTCCTAGTGTGAGTGTCACATGTACTGCGACCATACCACAAAACTACGCACTAAGCTATTGTTGTATGCTTCTCATAGACTCAAACAAGAAAATAATCAAAGATAATGAACGAACTTCATTTAACTAAACGAAACACACTTCTTTATAAAAATACATCTCTCGCATTTTATTCTTGAAAGGGGTACACAGTTCGTTGTAAGTTTGAAAGATAGAGAGACATATACTCAGAGAGGGGACTTCCTCTTGACCCATATCTTCTTCCTGAAGCCAGCGGGTGCCAACGCTTGCACCCCCTTGCAAACCGTATCGTCAGAGACGTCAGAGACGCCTCTGCTCGGCTGCGTATCCCTGACTCTGCTCTCGATTCTGACTGGACTGACTGTCTAAATCTGACTGCGTTCTCATATCCCGTGGTCTCCTTCTGGTTACACACATGCTCAACCGGCCTATCCAAGCACTGCCATCCTCCTGTTCACTAATCACAACGTGACAGCTTGTCAAAGCACATGGGGTCACCAGGAACAAACCCAAAACCCATGTCAACAGTCATTATATAACACAATATAGATGGTTGATGGAGGTGCCTGTGGTATAATTGTTACCGTCGTAGGAAATAGATACGGTGACCCGAATACGAACCCTGGACGAGGCTGCTTATATTTCACATGGTGCTAATATTTTGAGGAAAATTATGAACCCAATTATTCTCCTTCCAGCTATGAGTAAATAGTACTGTAAACTGGGGTATTTAATCTGGGTATGGCAAGTAAATATCTGAATTCAAACCTGTTAAACTCTGCTTTAAAGTGACCTTGTACCGTTTCTTTCTCTTATAGAGGGGTTGCGTATATATATATATATATATATATAAGAGAGAGAGAGAGATACATTTGATTATCCACTTTTTTCACATCTATTGGGTGATTGTGCATACCAAATAAAACTTTAGGTCAAGGACTCTTAGTGTTGGTAATTGTAATATTCTTTAGGTTTTAGACCGGTTCTACCATAACACCATCAAACACTTTTTTATACAAATTTTTCTTACTTGGAATCTTTTTTTTTTTTTACTCTACAAACATTTTCCTGTTTTTTGTTTTTGTCATTTTATGCAGACTACTGAATATTTCAACAAAGTAAGTTAATAATAATAGCGATAATAATAATAATAATAATAATACGCCATAAGAACCAATCCTATCAAAACGAGAGTTTTTGTATATGTATCGCCGAAGCTAGAATAGATAAAACGCATATCAACCATTGTAGGTTATTTAATGCCAAATCCTTTTTTTTATACATATGAACACTTCTTTTTCAAACAATAAAGTTTAGCATAGGTACATAGTCTAGTTCTATTTACCGGGCCATTGGCCAAATGAGTTGAATGTTCGCCAATGGTATGGGAGACCGGGGTTCAATCCTAGGTCGATTCATACCAAATCCTCAAAAAATGGTTCTTGATGCTGCCTCAGCCTTATAAGGTAAGGATCAAGGGTAAAGTGGAGTAGAGGCCCTCCTCTACACCTTGGTGTAGTAGCGTTTGAAAAGGGAGCCTTCTGGTAACCTCGACTAAGGTCAGCAACTTTAGTTCCATTCGACACATAGATTGGACCCTCAGAGGTGCTACCACTTCGGGCCAGAGTGGACCTGGGAGTGATGGCAATAAATGGGTACTCTGCATTTCCCAAAGCTCCTGCATTACTTGAGAGTCACTCTCAAATTGTTTAGTGTCATATCAGGACACTCGTTGAGGTGGGGGAACTTAACTCTCTGCAGAGATGTAATCGGTATATTCTGCAGCCCTATCCGACTGGGTCATTGCATATATGCATATATACGTGTATATATACATATGTGCGTTGATGTATGTGTGTATACGTGTATATATATATCTACATATATGTGAGTGTACGTGTATATATATGTATATATATTAGAGTGTTGGTATATACATATGTACATGTGTCTGTAAGTATATATGTGTGTATATGTCAATACATGAGCGTAAATATATGTCTGCGTGTGTGTGAGGACATGGTTCCAGTAATCCATGTGCTTTGTTGACATGTCTTCAGCAAACTGGAGGCTTTTTTGTGAATTGTCTTCAGAGGAGGCTTCCTCCTGGGGTGACAACCATGCACACCAATTTGATGTAGAGTGCGGCGTATGGTCTGAGCACTATCAGGCTAACCCCACCACCTATTCAATCTCTGCAGCAATGCCGACAGGACTCCTACGCCGATCTTTCAAAGAAAGCACGTGCGCTTAGCTGCTTTAGACGACCTACTCTAGGTTTGTTCTGAGTGGACCCCGCTCTTTTAAAATGCTGGATGATCTTAGCCACAGTGCGGCAGCTCAGTTTCAGAGTGTTGGCAATCTTCTTGGCCATCTTCGTGTAGCGCAACAATACGTCTTTTAAGATACTCAGAGAGTTCTTTGCCATGTGGTGCCATGTTGGAACTTTCAGTGACCAGTATGAGAGAGTGTGAGAGCCGCACTACAAATTTGAACACACCTGCTCCCTATGCACACATGGCCCTAGTAACACTAATGAGTCACATGACATTTTGGAGGGAAAATGACAAACAGTACTCAATTTGGACATTTAGGGCTGTAGTTTCTAAGGGGTGTACTCACTTTTGTTGGCAGGGGTTTAGCTTTTAATGGTTATATTTTGAGTTATTTTGAGGGGAAAATAAATTAACTCTGTTATATAAGCTGCACACAGACTACTTTTCATTGTGTCAAAGTGTCATTTTGTCAGTGTTGTCCCAGGAAGAGATATACTTAAATATCTGCAGAAATGTGAGGGGGTGTGCTCACTTTTGTTATACACTGTATATACATATATGTGTGTGAGTGTACGCGTGTATATATATGTACAAATTTGCGCGTACGTCTATATAAGTGTGTGTATATATGTATGTGTGTACGTGTGTGCATATGTATATATATATATATATATATATATATATATATATACTTATGTATATGTGTATACGTGTATATATGTATGTGTATACATGTGTGTATGTGTATATATATATATATTTATACTTATATGTGCGAGCGTCTATATATGTGTGTGTGTTTATATATATATATATATATATATATATATATATATATATATATATATATCCGAGTTTACATATATATATATATGTGTGTGTGTGTGTGTTTATGTATGGATGTATTTATATACGTCTCATTATTTTCGTTTACGAAAGACACTATATTTCGATGTGTCTGTCTGTAAATTAAGTTCACGAAAGCCATTTAAATCTCATCTGAATCTTTTTCAATCGATTCTCAGAGAGAGAGACAGAGACAGAGACACAGAGAGAGAGAGAGAGAGAGAGAGAGAGAGAGAGAGAGAGAGAAAGAGAGAGATTCCTTCCCTTTTTAAACGCCTTAGCAATCGGATAAGAGTAGGGGTTTGAAATTGTTCTCTTCCACCTCATCAGTGAAGGTGTATCCGATCAGACTGGGTTAAGCAAGTATGACTTCTAGGTGAGGAGGAATCTGACAACTGAAATGGACCCGTCACTATATAAAGGGGCAATCTGGATAATTTCAAAGTAGGGAGAATAAGCAGAGTAGATGGTGGCATGTGTCAATCATGTCCAGAAAGGGTTGGGTGGTTGCTCAAAGTCTTATGGGGGAAAAAAGTTACATAGACAAATGAATAAATAAAAAGAAACAAAAAATAAAATAAAAAAGGAAGTTGTTAATCAAACTCTGAAAGACACTTACCCCAACGGAAAGCTGTTCTAATAGTTGGCTCATTTGTCAAATATCATCATCATCATCATTATCATGTCGTACCGCAAGCACGGATATCCCTGACCCTCTCTCGCTACTTTTCCCTATCGTTCATCGCCTCTGGCAGGTCTTCCGGGCTACATCCCGTATCCTCACATAGCTACTGTATGTATGGTCTACTTGGTCGTCTTGTTTGGACCCCCACATATGGACGAGCTAAATTTCGACTGCGAACCCTGGGTTTCATGGAATTTTTTTTACAAAACAGCAATCATCAGTTATTTATTATTATTATTATTATTATTATTATTATTATTATTATTATTATTATTATAGCTCTATCCTAGATATTGAGCACTCTCCACATTATATTACTCTTGGTTCGACACAAACCCACAAAGTGATTTAGTGACAACCAACACTGTTATAATATATATATATATATATATATATATATATATATATATATATATATATATATATATATATATATATATTATTCAGTCCAGTTAAACGGGAGTCGGGAATATTTCCGTCAGGACAAAAAATCATTCAACTATGAACATTTAAATTTTCCTGGTAAAGAGCTCAATGTAATTGACATTACAGAGCAATAATTTCTTTAAGAAAAAACAAACAACTGTAAACTTTACATAAGGTTAAAAAGAAATGTTGTAATTCCCTAAATTATTATTAAATCTGGAGATTTACGTTGAAATGTTTTTAGAATTTATGTTTAAAAAAATTAAAAATTTAATTTGCTGTCGAAAGTGAGTTTGGAATATACGTCTAGTTACTTTATTGTGATTCCAACCGGTAATAATCAAAAGAAAAACCGGAAGTGGGCGAAATGGGGGGGGAAACTGTTCACCCCTCTTCTACCCACTCTCATCCTTCCCTCCTGTGTCTATTCTGACTAATTATTTTATCCATTAGATCTGAAGAAGCCCTATTATTTTTGGTGTTATTGATTCATATCAATACCCATAACAGGATGGAAATAAATTTATAATCCTAATGTGACCGGGTTTTTGTTTTTTTCTTAAAGGTATATATATATATATATATATACCTTTAAGTATATATATATATATATATATATATATATAAGATAGATAAAATTGAATATTAAAAATAAACAAAATAAAAAGATAAATAAATATTCAGGCGAAAAGAAAGAGGAGTCAAATTCAAATTCAATGGTGAATTTGAAGCAGAAATTATATAATCACGGACATTCTTTCTCCAATCTGCGGCTTAGGAACCAAACAGCCCCATCAAAATATTTTTGGAACCATAAGGATCAGGGGCTAACCCCCCGACCCAATATATGGGAAAAATAGTCAGGCAACCGCAAATAACTACAATACCAGATGTAACCTGAGCATCAAAGAAAAAATTAGTATTATTAATTTTAAGGACCCCAAACGACCGCTCAACACACTTAACGAACTGGTATTTAAATGTAGACATGAAGGTAATTTTTGAATATCTTGATTGAGGGCTAACGAGGGTTCTACTTTAGGTAAAACCATGATATAGATTTTGGAAGAAATTTGTTAGTAAAAATATCTTTTATTCCAGTAATTAATAGGGGTATCCTCGTGGTGTAATAGTCAAAGCGATGGACTACGGAATCGTAGTAAGCGAGTTCGTACTCCAGTCGCGCTATTACGTTCACTTTCGGGCAAATACCCTTGGGATAGGTATGAACCCCCTTATCCTCCCAGCTATGGGTTAAATTCTCGCGTCAACCGTACGGCTGGAGAATGAGACATTTTAGATATCCGTTTGTTTTGGTGCTCTGGACTACTTTCAATAACTTTACCTATCTGACCTGTTTTCGCGACTGAACCAAACAATCAGAGATCTGCTGAAAAGGTCAGCCAGAGGTCATGTCTTGTCTGTCATATCATTTTCCATGACTCTTCTTCTAACAAATTACCGGTTAACTTTTGAATTCATATATTATGTAACAATACATTTCATTTGCCTGTTCTTGTACAGAATGCTTTTTTTATTTATTTTATTTTTTTCTAAGTTTTTTTTAACATTAACATACGAAAGCATGTTTATCTTATTGATGAATATATGTAGCTTTAGACATCTATCTTAATATAGTTATTTACAGAGCTTAACTTCAGCCTTATGTTTACAGAGAATTTTTTTAAATCTAAAACTGGATCATGTCTGGGTCAGCAATCTTGATTTAAGTTGGTTTTGAACAGAGTGAAGAAAGTTTGATTTCAGTTAATACAATCTTTGTATTGACGGTTTTTTAGGAGTTGAGGAAAAAGATTCCGGCTTAGGTAATACACAGAGGATGTTATTAACAGATATTTTCTTGGCAGATATATATCCAATTAAATTTGAAAGATTTAGATAATGTCTTTTAATACTGAATGCCTGTTGCAACAGCAGTCCATGATGATACTGATGCTTCTTTTTTCGAAGTGCCTAGGTGATTGGGGCCGTAGAAAACTCTGTCTACATCTATGCAGAGGGGGGGGAACTCCCTCGACGTGTGACCTAGATAGGACACGAAACAATGTGACGGTTAGGCTCCAGTAATGCTGGAGCTTTGGGGAATGTGGAATTCCACTTCGTCGCCATCGTTCCCATCTAACTATGGGTCAAACAGAACTGTTTCACATTCAAATTGTGTGCAAACAAATGACTTATGCTAAATTGAATCGTTAGAAATAGAACAGTTTGGTCATTTAACGGTTTGTAAACTAACGAATGATGTTCAATTGAATTGTTTGTGATACATAGCAATAATTGGAAGCATTTAAGTGTGTGCAAATAAATTATTAATAGTTAATAGAATTTTTTGTATTAGATATTAATAAATGAAACCATTTAAGTGTGTGAAAAATGTTAACTACAAAATGTGTTTATAATTCATATATTCAATATATACTGGTAAAGAGGATTTGGCATCAAATAACCTACAAGGGTTGATAGGACAAAAACCAAGCCAAACCTTATACACTTAATATATTTTTATAAAAATAATTTGATATTAAATAATTACAAAAGTGGATAGGCCATAATACCCAACAAAACCAAATATATATTAAATATATATGTTTAAAAAGGATTTGGCATCAAATAACCTACAATGGTTGATATGCCATAAAACCCAACCAAACCAAATCATATATATTTAATATATATGTATAAAGAAGATTTGACATCAAATAACCTACAATGGTTGATATGCCATAATAGCCAACAAAACCAAATCATATTTATTTAATATATATGTATAAAGAGGATTTGGCATCAAATAACCTACAATGGTTGATATGCCATAAAACCCAACCAAACCAAATCATATATATAGTTGGTATATATGTATAAAGAGGATTTGGCATCAAATAACCTACAATGGTTGATATGCCATGAAACCCAACAAAACCAAATTATATATATAGTTGGTATATATGTATAAAGAGGATTTGGCATCAAATAACCTACAATGGTTGATATGCCATAATAGCCAACCAAACCAAATCATATTTATTTAATATATATGTATAAAGAGGATTTGGCATTAAATAACCCACAATGGTTGGTATGCCATAATAGCCAACACGACCAAATCATATATATTTAATATATATGTATATAGAGGATTTGGCATTAAATAACCCACAATGGTTGGTATGCCATAATAGCCAACAAAACCAAATCCTATATATTTAATATATATGTATAAAGAGGATTTGGCATCAAATAACCTACAATGGTTGATATGCCATGAAACCCAACAAAACCAAATCTTATATATTTAATATATATGTATAAAGAGGATTTGGCATTAAATAACCCACAATGGTTGATATGTCATAAAACCCAACCAAACCAAATCATATATATTTAATATATATGTATAAAGAGGATTTGGCATTGAATAACCCACAATGGTTGATATGCCATAAAACCCAACCAAACCAAATCATATATTTTTAATATATATGTATAAAGAGGATTTGGCATTGAATAACCTACAATGGTTGGTATGCCATAATAGCCAACACAACCAAATCATATATATTTAATACATATGTATAAAGAGGATTTGGCATTAAATAACCAACGATAGTTGAGAAATCCTAAAACCAAACCAACGAACATACATATATATATATACAAGCACACACACACACACACACACACACACACAAATAGGTGTTTGATTATGGCCTCAGATTAAGCAAGTTTAACACCACTTGTCTTGTTATATTCACTTTTGTGCTAATGCTCTTTGAAGAGGGTAAGAATTTCTTCATCAATGATGATTTTGGCATTGAATAACCCATGAAGGTTGATATGCCAACTTTACACCACTCATCAAAACCACTTACACGATGATAAAATGATGTGAAATAAATGTTTGATATGTATAATTAGGATTTTGCATTAATGGTTCTTTTGCCGTAAAACAAAACACCAAAAAATCTGTTTAGGAAGAAGTGCCGTCTTTCAATTAACATTTCATAGTCGTCCCAATTATATTAAGTATTTCGGTGATTGAAATATGACATTCAATTGGAATACAAACATAATAAACATTTAGTTACATATTGGTCTGATAATCGAGTAGAGAAAGAAAGATTGATTTTACTTGATACAGTCTTTTTGAAGACAAAGTGAGGTTTTTTAAAGAGTGGGAGATCAAACTGTCGTTATTATCAGATATTTTCTTGGTACCTACATATCCCATTTTAAAGCTCTGGTTCTTAGTGGAAAGAGCACATGCGACAAGGGTGAAGAAGAGATATTTTCTTGGTACCTACATATCCCATTTTAAAGCTATGGTTCTTAGTGAAAAGAGCACATGCCACAAGTGTGAAGAAGAGATATTTTCTTGGTACCTACATATCCCATTTTAAACCTGTGGTTCTTAGCGTAAAGAGCACATGCCACAAGAGTAGTGAAGAGATATTGTCTTGGTACCTACATATCCCATTTTAAAGCTATGGTTCTTAGAGAAAAGTGCATACGCCACAAGGGTGAAGAAGAGATATTTTCTTGGTACCTACATATCCCATTTTAAAGCTATTGTTCTTAGCGTAAAGAGCACATGCCACAAGGGTGAAGAAGAGATATTTTCTTGGTACCTACATATCCCATTTTAAAGCTATGGTTCTTAGTGGAAAGAGCACATGCGACAAGGGTGAAGAAGAGATATTTTCTTGGTACCTACATATCCCATTTTAAAGCTATGGTTCTTAGTGAAAAGAGCACATGCGACAAGGGTGAAGAAGAGATATTTTCTTGGTACCTACATATCCCATTTTAAAGCTATGGTTCTTAGTGGAAAGAGCACATGCGACAAGGGTGAAGAAGAGATATTTTCTTGGTACCTACATATCCCATTTTAAAGCTATGGTTCTTAGTGAAAAGAGCACATGCCACAAGTGTGAAGAAGAGATATTTTCTTGGTACCTACATATCCCATTTTAAACCTGTGGTTCTTAGCGTAAAGAGCACATGCCACAAGAGTAGTGAAGAGATATTGTCTTGGTACCTACATATCCCATTTTAAAGCTATGGTTCTTAGAGAAAAGTGCATACGCCACAAGGGTGAAGAAGAGATATTTTCTTGGTACCTACATATCCCATTTTAAAGCTATAGTTCTTAGCGTAAAGAGCACATGCCACAAGGGTGAAGAAGAGATATTTTCTTGGTACCTACATATCCCATTTTAAAGCTATGGTTCTTAGTGGAAAGAGCACATGCGACAAGGGTGAAGAAGAGATATTTTCTTGGTACCTACATATCTCATTTTAAAGCTATAGTTCTAAGTGTAAAGAGCACACACTACAAGGGGGAAAACAGATATTTTCTTGGTACCTACATATCTCATTTTAAACTTAAGGTTCTTAGTATAAAGGGACACCCCCACAAAGTGGAGAGCAGATATTTTCTAGGTACCTACATATCTCGTTTTGAAACTATGGTTCTCAGTGTAAGGAGCACACCCCACCGGGGGAGTTTAATTTTTGTCATATAGGAAAAGTGAGATATTGGCAATTGAACTCCGATCGCCAGTGGACGTAAGTGGCGGGCCTCCAAATAATATAAATAGAGGTACTATGCTATTAAGGTGGGACATTAGTCAAAAGGACAAAAAATCGGTGGACATTAGTCAAAAGGACAAATAATCAGAAGAATTCTGCGAAAGAAAGACTTTCAGTAATATCTTGGCCGGTAGTGCTACAGATAGTAACTATCTTTTGTTTGTCTTATTTTCTGTTAATGTGTTTTTTCGGTCGAATGAAATACTTATGCTTTTATTTGTCTAAATATCTGAGTGAAATTATCTGGAGGTAGCAGGTTCAATCCCAACAACAGATAAGACTAACAAGGAATACTTACAATAACTTAAACCCTTGTACCCAGTCATGGTTAACAGAATTGGAACAGTCTCCCTTTGTGGTTCAAATGATGTGTTCAGTTTGAGATTCTGTGTGGACCCCCGAATTCGACAGGAAACACCTGAAGAAGGCTGAAGAAAATGTCGGCTGAAACATTGTGATTATAACAATAAATGTGTTTGTTTTCTTTGTTTAATGGCATATCAACCTTTGCAGGTTATTTAATGCCAAAGCTATTCTCCTAGAAGAACAGTAGTTGTACTATTTAAACCATAGCTGGGAGGATAAAGGGGTTCATACCTTTCCAAAAGTGAACGCAAGAGCGACTGGAGTTCGAACTCGCGTACTACGATTTCGCAGTCCATCGCTTTAACCATTACACCACAAGGACACCCCCCTATAAAAATAGAGATGAGGTCAATAGTCCGAATATTCTAAGTAATAATACTTATGATTTTGTTACGTTGTGTATCTATTATTTTCTTTTCTTTTTATGCACACATAAGTGTTACAAAACTTTTTAAGCGTTACCAATTTTTTTAAGCGTTACAAAATTTTTTAAGTGTTACAAAATTTCTTAAGCGTTACACCATTTTTAAGTGTTACAAAAAATTTTAAACGTTACAACATTTTTTAAGCGTTACAACATTTTTTAAGTGTTACAAATTTTTATGCACACATAAGTGTTACAAAACTTTTTAAGCGTTACAATTTTTTTAAACGTTACAAAATTTTTTAAGTGTTACAAAATTTTTTAAGCATTACAACATTTTTAAGTGTTACAAAAAATTTTTAAGCGTTACAAAATTTTTTAAGCGTTACAACATTTTATAAGCGTTACAAAATTTTTTAAGCATTACAACATTTTTAAGTGTTACAAAAAATTTTTAAGCGTTACAAAATTTTTTAAGCGTTACAACATTTTTTAAGTGTTACAAATTTTTTTAAGTGTCACAAAATTTTTTAAGCGTTACAATTTTTTTTAAGCGCTACAACATTTTTTAAGCGTTACAAAATTTTTTAAGCGTAATAAGATTTTCAAATTCTCGAATTTCCCATCCAAGAATGAATTTTTGACAGGGAATTATTTTAGTGATACTGTGTACATACTTGTGTGTGTGTGTGTGTGTGTGTGTTGATACATACACAGTATGCATACATATAAGTATTTGTATGTATGTATGTACTTGGGTAATTACGTACGTACTGTTTATCAACTTAATAAAGTTGATTGTCTGTCTGTCTCCTACGTCTGTGAAGCCTCATGAACTCTCAATTGGCCGGACGTAAAAAGCTGCAATTTCGCACGAAAGACCACTTTCTAATCTATATTATTCGCATTTCATCATAAATTTATCTCTAAGCCAAAATTGGTGAGAAAAAAAAAAGACCGTAGGACAAAATATTTTAGGTTTATTTTCCTGTCCTTTGACCACCGTTTTACGGGATCACTTGAGTTTCAAACATTTTTTTCTCTCTGAAGCTATTTAATATCACTTAGTCGTTGTTGTCGTCGTCGTAGTTATAGTATATTACCCCTTTCAAGTTTTTCCACACCAGCGTCAGTCAGTAGTCTTTCATTGGAGTCTGAATGTCAGTAAGTCTCCTCAGGCCAGAATACTAAGAAAAGTCCTGGGGACCTATCTTAACAATGCTGTAGTGCCCTCTCCAAGCTTTTGGGAACCGTTCCAAGTGCATTAATGAATTATTATTATTTCACTGTTTGCGAGTTCTACACACCAGCCTCTGAAAGACAGCAAGTCTCCTAAGATCACTAGGATTCTTCTCAGTATTTTTGCCAATCTTAACAGTGCTGAGGTCTGGATAGTCTTGATTCGTCCTCTTATTTTTCCAACACTTCCAGCCCTCTTTTAAAGCCTTTTGGAGACCGTTCCAAGTGCTCCCATCACAATTAGTATCACCGTCATCCTCCTGTTCCGCAACTTTCTCAGTTCTTGGGCAAAGTCTAAGTACTAGTCTTTTTGTTCTCTTTGTATAATTATTTTGCTCATTTGAGAGTTTTTTTTTTACCCCAGCGTTTACCGATTGTTTTCCAAGTCAGCAAGTCCCCTCAAATCTCCAGGGCTCTTCTCAGTATTCTGGCCGATCTCAATGATGCAGTAGTTTGGATGGTTTCCACTCGTCCTCTAATTTCCAAGTCCTCCAGTCTCAATAGCAATCCTTTAGTGACTTTTCCGAGCACGCCAATTATAATTGGTATAATTGGTATCACCGTCACAGTTTTTTTTCAGTTCTCTAGCAATGTCTAGGTACTTACTCTCTTTTAACCTTCCTTCAGTTTTACCCCGTGGTCAGCCAGAACGGCAAAGTCCACAATTCGGCATGTTCTCTCTCTCTCTCTCTCTCTCTCTCTCTCTCTCTCTCTCTCTCTCTCTCGTTTATCTCACGTTCTGGTCGTCTGGCCGAGATTAGATGATCCATAAGTATCTCTATCATTATTTGGGGCTACAGAATACATTGACTGCTTCTCTGCAGAGGGGTAACACGCCCCCAATGATTGTTCTGGATATGACACTAAACAATTTGATGGTGAGGTTCCAGTAATGCTGGAGCTATGGGTAATGCGGAGTACCCTTTCATTGCCATCGCTCCCAAGTGCACTCTGGCCCCGAGTGGTAGCACCTGAGAGTGTCTTATCTATGGGCTAAACAGAACTAAACTTTTTTGATACTGAAACTGTATACTTATGCTAAAGTGAATTGTTTGAAATGGAATTGTTTTGGACATTGAAACTGTGTACATATGCTAAACTGAGTTGTTTGAAATGGAACTGTTTTGGAGATTGAAACTGTGTACTCATGCTAAACTGAATTGTTTGAAATAGAACTGTTTATATGTATGGAAATGGATTTGGCATTAATAACCTACAATGGATATAGGTAATGACACCTAACCAAACCAAACCAAACCAAACCAAACCAAACCAAACCTATTATTATTATTATTAATGTATAAACAAAAAAGTTTTTTTAAGTAATTTCTTCTTCCCTTAAACTGTCTTTCATTTTCCTCTTTCATGCCTGCAGTATTCTTTAGAAGCTTGTTTTAGATCAAGTCTGTGGTCTTTTTAGACTTCGTTCAGGTTGTGGCCTTATTAAGGGCCAGAAATTAAGACACAAAATAGGAATTGAGTTAAACAAATATATTAACAAAGAACTGTAAGGGGGTGTCCCCGTGGTGTAATGGTTAAAGCTCTGGTCTACGAAATCGTAGCACGCGAGTTCGAATTCCAGTCGCGCTATTACGTTCACTTTCGGACAAATACCCTTGGGAAAGGTATGAACCCTCTTATCCCCCCCCAGCTATGGGTTAAATAGCACCACCACTGTTCTTCTAGGAGAATGGCTCGGGCATTAAATAACCCACGAAGGTTGATCTGTCATTAAACAAAGAAACCAAACCAACCAAAGAACTGTAATACAACATATACAAATGGGGTGGGTTACCAGCGAGACTATTCGATCCGACTATGAAGGCTGTCTGCTGGAAAATTGCCTTCTGCCCAAGATCAGTACTTGCGGCTATTTACAGCTGGGAGAGTTCATACATGCGTGTGTAAATTACCGTAACACTCCACATGAAGGATGTTTACTTTTTGAATAATAAGTATTATATATCCGAGTTGAGAGGGACATCGAGATTTTGGAAATGTTTTGACAAAGCATAGCCCCCCCACCAAAAAAATGGGAGTTATCATATTTACCAACCCCTCTGCTCGGGCAGGATATGACACAAGGTCAATTTTGAAGCGGAGTTTAACAGGTTTCAATTCAGAGTTTTCCTTCTCCAAGACTAGTTGCCTCGCCAAGACTGAAGAACCCAGTGTGTCCTACTATTTACCCATAGCTGGAGGGAGAATAATTGAATTCATACCTTTCCCAAGGGTATTAGTGCTATGTGAAATGCAATCAGTCTCATCCAAGATTTGAACTCGTGTCGCCGTGTCCATTTCCTACGACGATAACCATTACACCACGGGTACCTAAAAAAAAATGGGGATAATGAACCACTGCTTTAAAGGGTTAAATCTTGTCATTCAACATTCGTTCAGTTGCCAAATATAAATAGTTAAAAATAAGAGAGTGTTATCCTGTAGGTTAAACATTTAGTGTTTATGACTAAAGTTTAGGTATAACCCTTTCCAGTCGACTTTTAAATCATAACTTTTTTTAATAAATCAAAAGGTCAATAAGTGCAACTATTAAGTTGCTACAAAATGACCTTTGAGCCTTTTGGGTTACATAGTGAGAGTCACCGAGGCATAGTGGCTAACACGCTGAATTGCAACAACGTTTTTAGTGAGTTCGAATTCCAGTTATGGACTAATGCCCTTGGGAAATATATGGACCCCCTTATTCTCCCAGCTTTGGGTTAAGTAGTACCGTTAATGGTTTTCTACAAGGATAGCTTTGGCATTAAATAACTAATGATGGTTGATATGCCATTAAACAAAGAAACCTAAAACTAACGGGGTTGTCCTCGTGGTGTAATAGTTAAAGCGATGGACTGCGGAATCGTAGTGAGCGAGTTCGTACTCCAGTCGCGCTATTACGTTCACTTTCTGGCAAATATCCTTGGGAAAGACGTGAACCCCCTTGTCCTCCCAGCTATGGGTTAAACAGTTCACTACTGTTCTTCTAGAAGGATGGCTTTGGCATTGAATAACCTACGAAGGTTGACATGCCATTAAACAAAGAAACTTAGAATTGTACCACCACTGTTCTTCTACAAGGATGGCTTTGGCATTAAATAACCCATGAAGGTTGATATGCCATTAAGCAAAGAAACCTAAAATAGTACCACTACTGTTCATTTAGAAGGATGGCTTTGGCATTAAATAACCTACAAAGGTTGAAATGCCATTAAACAAAGAAACCTAACAAAACTAAACCTAATCTCTGGGTTTCTATAATGAATTATGAAATGGATGCTTCTATTGAGGAAGCAATGATGGGTTGAAATTTACATTTTATAGTTGTCTCCATTGCTTTAGAAATGTCCGCCAAATTTAGTAGTTGTATGTCTAACACTTTGGTAGTTGTATATCAAACCATTTAGAAGTTGTATATCAAACCATTTAGAAGTTGTATATCAAACCGTTTAGTACTTGCATACCAAACAATTAAGTGATCGTATATCAATCCGTTTAGTAGTTGCATATCAAACCATTTGGTTGTCTATGGAGGACAGATATTGATGCTTCTATTTAGGAAGCAGTGATGGGTTGTAATTCGCATTTTATAGCTGTCTCCGTTACATTAAATATGTACAGCAAATTTAGTTGTATATCAAACTATTTGGCTTTGGAGGACAGATTAACTCTTTCTCATTATGAATATCGATTATCACTCTTGATCTGACTTTTGCACAGACATTTTTTCAGTATATTCTTTTAGATCAATGAGTTCACGAATATTTCTATAAACATTAATTTTTAAATCTAATGTGTTTTTTAGGTTGAATCAAAACTGATCAAGCAACATTATGATCAAGCACAGGCCAATTTTAAGCAGTTTGGTTTGGTCTGGATTTTATGGCATATCAACCATTGTAGGTCATTTAATACTAAATCCTCTTTATACATATATACTAGAAATATAGACGGTTTAGTTTGGTTGGGTTTTATGGCATATCAACCATTGTGGGTTATTTCATGCCAAATCCTGTTTATACTAATATATTAAATATATATGATTTGGTTTGGTTGGATTTTATTGCATATCAACCATTGTGGGTTATTTAATGACAAATCCTCTTTATACAAATATATTAAATATATATGATTTGGTTTGATTGGGTTTTATGGCATATCAACCATTGTAGGTTATTTAATTTAATTTGGTTGGGTTGAGTTTTTAGGTTATTTAATGATAAATATTCTTTATACATATATATCAAATATATAAACGATTTGTAACCATTTTGTAAATAACATTCTTAACTGAGCCTGAGCCATTTCTTGTAGACAATTAAATAGTTTCAAGAATTGCTATATAACAGTCACAATGCAACATCAGTCATTTCTTTACAGACATATTTTGTTCTACAGTGTAACCCGGATATAAGAGACTCGGATATAAGAGAAACCCTGGTATAAGAGATATTTTATATGGCCCCAAATTAGAGCCTGTGTTACCTAAACAAAATGGACTAAACCCGGATATAGGATACTTATTATTCGGGTCCGACAACTCTCTTATATCCGGGTTATACTGTATTTGACTCAGGGATATGACCCGGTCAGGTGTTATCACTTCAGGTCAGAGTAGAGCTGGGAGCCATAGCAATAAAGGGGTACTTCACATCCCACAAACCTCCAAGGCTGGAGTGTCATCTTCAGATAGTTTAATGTCATATCGAGGAATCATAATGACATATCGTGGAGTGGTGTTACTTATCTGCAGAGATGCCGACGGGGCTATTTTAAAGCAGTGTACAAATGCTTTGAAATCGGATTTTTTATTCTTTGACTCATAGCCTCATTAAAGCTAAAGAACCCAGTTTGCTCTACGATAGGTTATTTAATGCCAAATCCTCTTTATACATATCTTATATGATTTCTAAACACATAGTTTGTAGATGAGATTTTTAAACAAGCCAGAGCTCATTTGTTTGCACATAGTTAAATGGTTCTCCATATGATTTGTAAGTCAATGGTTTATTGGTAATCTGTACCATAGCCATGATACGGCTATGTGTGAAACGTACATAGAATGTTCATAACATATATATATAGAACATAGGAATCTCGAAACACGAAAAACACTTGACGACTTCTTAGTTAAGGTAGGAAACTTTTTATTACCTTTGAGTTTAAAGGTTCTTCTATATAAGGAGAGAGATACATATTCTTTTTAATCTGTTTTTTTTAATCTGCCCCCGCCGCCCATCTCTTGCGCACCCGTCGCAAGGCCTCCACGAGCAAGCGAAAGCCAACCATCTTCTCCCGAGGCAGAACTCAACTATGCTGACTTTTTCAAAATCCTCCGCGCGCTTCCGGTGCGTGACGTCACCCGCACTCCGTAGCCCCGTTTCCCATCAGGGCTATAGTGACATCTCTGAGTGACTCGTCCGTTCCGACCACGCGCGTGAACACCTGCGTTAAAGTTGCCCCTAAGTAACCCATGCACTTAGCCGAAAGGTTCTCAGCCTAACTAAACCCAAAGGCATAAAACGAAACCGCTCGGCCATTATATTACAAATCTTATTTTTAAATGAGTTAGAAAAAATTTGTTTGCACACAAGTATTACTATTGTTTGCACACAGTTAAATGGTTTCAAATATTACTCTCTAACAATAATAGTTTTATTTGGACACAGTTAAATAGTTTTAAGCATCGCTATGTAAGATTAACAATTCAATTTAGGCACACAGTTAAATAGTTTCAAGTATTGCTAATCAATATCAATAGTTCTATTCGACATTATTCATTTGTGAGCCCATTTAAATGGTTTCAAGTATTGCTATGTATCACTAACAATTCAGTTAAACATCAGTCCCTTGTTTACACATATCTAAATGGTCAAACAGTTCTATTTCTAACTGTTCGATTTCATGTAAGTCATTTGTTTGCACACAGTTTAAATGTCAAACAAATCCATTTTGCTCTCTGATAGGACTCTATCAGGTGCTACCACTCCAAGTTAGAGTTAACCTGGGAACCATGGCAATGAAGGAGTACTCCACATTCCCCAAAGCTTCAAAGCTGAAGCCTCGTTATCCAATGGTTTTATGTCATTTCCGGGATACTCGTTGACGTGGGGGAGTCTTATCCTTCTGCAGAGATGCAGTCGGTGTATTTGACAAGGACAGTCATAACAGGGCCGTCGTTTGGGGAGTCTAATCTCACGGCAGAGATGCAGCCAGTGTATTCTACAGCTCCTGCCGAATGGGCTGCTAAAGGTTAGAGAATTGTGTTGAGAGTGGACGAGGGTCTTTACCTTTTGATGAGATGCAGTTGATATATTCTACTGCCCCGGCAGACTGGATTCATAACCCAGGAAGGTTGATATGCCATTAAACAAAGACACCAAACCAAACAATGTAGTTGAGTGAGAATTGTTGAAAGGTTTATATTTGTTGGGTTTTCTTTGATTTCCTTTCTTTCCTCTTTTATGGATATATGTTTAGAGGAATGCTCATGAAGGTTATAGAACGTACTGCTCATAATTATTCGAACAAACAACATAACAAGGCATTTAGAAGGGTTTAGTAGTTCTGAATGATACATATTTGTAGAATGTTTATTTCTATTGAGTAATACTTATAATGGCTATCGAAAGTACAGCTTGTAAATATTTGAACTAAGAACATAACAATGCCTTCATTGTAAAATATCTGTTTCAATAGAGTAATACTCACAAAGGCTTTTGAAAGTACTGCTCATAAGTATTTGAACAAACAGCATAACAAGGCATCTAGTCATATTTTCTGGTTCTGAATACTAAATATCTATAAAACGTATATTTTTATATCGTAATACACATTGCTATAGAAAGTACTGCTCATAAGTATTTGAACAAACAACATAACAAGGCATCTAGTCATATTTTCTGGTTCTGAATACTAAATATCTATAAAATGTATATTCTTATATCGTAATACACATTGCTATTGAAAGTACTGCTCATAAGTATTTGAACAAACAGCATAACAAGGCATCTAGTCATATTTTCTGGTTCTGAATACTAAATATCTATAAAATGTATATTCTTATATCGTAATACACATTGCTATTGAAAGTACTGCTCATAAGTATTTGAACAAACAACATAACAAGGCATGTAGTCATATTTTCTGGTTCTGAATACTAAATATCTATAAAATGTATATTCTTATATCGTAATACACACTGCTATTGAAAGTACTGCTCTTAAGTATTTGAACAAACAACATAACAAGGCATCTAGTCATATTTTCTGGTTCTGAATACTAAATATCTATAAAATGTATATTCTTATATCGTAATATACATTGCTATTGAAAGTACTGCTCATAAGTATTTGAACAAACAACATAACAAGGCATCTTGTCATATTTTCTGGTTCTGAATACTAAATATCTATAAAATGTATATTCTTATATCGTAATATACATTGCTATTGAAAGTACTGCTCATAAGTATTTGAACAAACAACATAACAAGGCATGTAGTCATATTTTCTGGTTCTGAATACTAAATATCTATAAAATGTATATTTTTATATCGTAATACACATTGCTATTGAAAGTACTGCTCATAAGTATTTGAACAAACAACATAACAAGGCATCTCGTCATATTTTTTGGTTCTGAATTCTAAATATTTATAAAACGTATATTTTTATATCGTAATACAAATTGCTATTGAAAGTACTGCTCATAAGTATTTGAACAAACAACATAACAAGATATCTTGTCATATTTTATGGTTCTGAATACTAAATATTTATAAAATGCATTTTTTTTTCGTAATACACATTGATATTGAAAGTACTGCTCATAATTATTTGAACAAACAACATAACAAGGCATCTCGTCATAATTTCTGGTTCTGAATTCTAAATATCTATAAAATGTATATTTTTATATCATAATGCACATTGCTATTGAAAGTACTGCTCATAAGTATTTGAACAAACAACATAACAAGGCATCTCGTCATAATTTCTGGTTCTGAATTCTAAATATCTATAAAATGTATATTTTTATATCATAATGCACATTGCTACAGAAAGTACTGCTCATAAGTATTTGAACATTACAAATGCTGTTAAAGCTTCAAGTTTTTGAGATGATTAATGATTTGAAGTAAATTAATTCATTAGTTTAGCAACACTTTCAAACTTCGGATAGATTTTTTGAATAAATTCTATAAGGATTGAATTTATTAAAAAATGGAATTTTAAAAATTCTTTTTTAACAATTTCACAATAGCAAAACAAATTTTTCTTGAAATTTAACATTCACCACCACAGAGAATAATTAAATGCCTCGAGATTTTGATTCTAATTAAAAAATTTTCTACCATCTAAATTCGGATTTTAACTCACCAAACAAAGGAATTTAAAAAAATTGTTTGTTTAAATACATGTGTGTGTATAGACATATATACATATATATATGAAATTGAACACAAAAATTTATATATATATATATACAAACAAATTTTTGGTACATGCAAATCTATATAGTGAAATACTTAAAGAAATCACAGCACTTTTCTACATATGATTTCTCTAAGTATTTTGATATATATATATATATATATATATATATATATATATATATATATATATATATATATATATATGATAGAAAAATAGATTTACATAGGGAGGAATGAACAAGCATCTATTTATTTATATGATTCAAAGAAATAAACATATGCCATATATATATATATATATATATATATTTATAACTAAACGCCTACATATATATATATATATATATATATATATATATATATATATATATATATATATACATGTATGTATATATATAAAATAGAAGGATACATACAGGAAGAAATGAATAAGTATTTATTTATTTATATGAACAATGAAATAAACACATTCCACATATATATATATATTTATATATTCACACAAACACAAACACACACACACACACACACACACACACACACACACACACACACACACACACACACACACACACACACACACACAAGTATTTCCATGCATATATATATATATTTTATATATATATATATATATACATAATTATATGAATGATAGAAAAGATATATATAGGGAAAAATCAATAAGTATCTATATACTTACACGATACAATATAAATAAACTCATGGCGCATATATATATATATATATATATATATATATATATATATATATATATATATATACGTATTTACACACTTACCCAAGTAAATATCCGTATTTACCGACGCCCCCGCTCGGGCAGGATATGACATAAGGTCAATTTTTAAACGGAGTTTAACAGGTTTGAATTTAGAGTTTTCTTTCTCCCAGATTTGTTGCCTCACCAAGGCTGACGAACCCAGTCTGCCTTACTATTTACCCATAACTGGAGGGAGAATAATTGGATTCATACCTTTCCCAAAGATATTAGTGCTTTGTGAAATGCAATCAGTCTCGTCCAGGATTTGAACTTGTGTCACCGTGTCCATTTCCTACGACAATAACCATTACACCACGGGCACTTCCTTAAAAATAAATATCAAATAATTTGTGCATATATATATATATATGTATATATATATATATATATATCAGAGGCGACTCTAGCCAATTTTTGCTACTCGTGCCCCCCCCCCACTCTGTCAACTTGAGTTCCCAACCCGTGGTCCGTGGACCCAAAGTAAGTCATCATAGTTGTTATTGCGTGATTCTCCATTGTATAGCACAGATTGACAAACCTACCTTGCATGGTGTTTTTTTGTAAACAATCAAGATACTATATAATTTGTAGTCTTGTTAATACAGTAGATAAGATAATTATTTTTCCTTTCAAAAGTATAGAAGAAAAGAGAAGATGTTCATTACTATGACGAGAAAAATATGTTTATTAGAATAAAGAAACTGATGACAATATACACAGACACAGCTAGTAGTTTCAATTTCGCTTAAAATAAAGATTATTTGTTGAAAATGTATTCAAATAAACAAATTTTAGTTACAGAATGTAATTTATGCAACATTCATTGAAGAACTAGACATCTGTTAGTGAAAAAACGAATTAAAACACGCCGTTTAACCAATATTTACCATAGCGATGATGATGACGTCGGCGACTGCTCTAATCTGCTATCCCCCCCTCTCTCTCTCTTACTCTCTCTCTCTCTCTCTCCCTCTGTCCCTCTCCCCTTCCCAATATATCTATCAACAGTCACACGTGCTAAGATTTTTGAGCACAGTGTAAGGGTTGCTCTTGCTATTGGCTCCAGTCAAAAGCGTATTTCTCTAACATTACTGTTATTAAAAGGGGCTAGTGCCTGGCACGGATCGGGCGTTCAACTTTATAGCCGATTTTATGGAATGTTCAATGAATCTGACGGTGGCCGGACAAAGACCATCCGTTCAAAACAGCATCGTTATATTATTCCCAGATATATTTATGAACTTTTGGCTACTTAGTTATCGAAACTTGAATAGATACGTAATTTAATGGAGATCAGACTAAGTATGTTTGCTTGAAATTAATGGATGATTTTTAATCCATTTTGAATAACATTGACCGAGTTATTGGTCGTGCCGGGCACGAGTAGCACTAGTCCCGTCTCCGTCCCTGATATATATATATATATATATATATATATATATATACTGATATTATTGATACTATCCAATGTACACAATTAGATAACGTTACACATACACACACACTCACACACACATGCACGCGCGCACGCGCACTCGCACACACGCCTATTTCTATATATAAGCATATGTTGATTGATTTATTTTGTTATAAATAGGAGGTTTGTATGAAGTTCATTGGTTGACTGATGCACGCTGGGACTGAATGAGGTTCGTGTTGCAGTGCATGGATCCTATTGGGTAAAAGATGAATATCAACAGCAGATATGATACCCCGATGTATACACACCCATCTTCAAATTTAATTCCACAGTCGAAAGTAAGAGTCATTATTTAAGACACAACATTGGTTGTTACATGTGTGTGCATATATATATATATATATATATATTAAGTAAAGTAAAGTTAGAGACCGTAGTCGAGGGTGTCCTAAAGGCTCCCTTTTCGATAGCTACGACACCAAGGTATAAGAGAGGGTGCTATTCCGTTTCTTGGATTGCTTTACTTTACCCTTGACCCGTACTTTATAATACTGAGTGTTAAGCAAGGAGGCATCAAGTACCATTTTTTGAGTCTTTGGTATGACTTGACCTGGGATCGAACCCAGGTCTTCCAAGCCATTGGCGAACACTCTAACCACCATACAAATGTCCACTAATATATATATATATATATATATATATATATATATATATATGTATATGTTTATATATATGTATATATATATATATATATATGTATATATATATGTATATATATGTATATATATGTGTGTATATATATGTATATATATGTATGTATATATATATGTATACATATATATATATATATATATATATATATATATATGAAGTAATCGTGTTGCCATAAGCGTTTATGCAAGGCTCTTCATATATGAATTGAGCTCTCGGTAGCCGTTAAGCGGATGTATGTAAACAACAGTTTGGTGTTTCCTTCGTGGCTGAACGGTAGAGTTGTGGATTGGCGTTTGAGTCAAACGGGGTTCGATCCCAGCAGCGGGAAGTTAGTATGTCTAGCCACATTGAGGATTTCTGATGGAACGAAACAGATCTGTCTGTGGATGACTATATATATATGTGTATGTGAGTCATTGAGGCATCTTTTGTCAACACATTTTTGAATATGTCCCTTCTAGTTGCAGATTGATTCTATGGTATCCGGCGGGAATTGGTTGATGAAACTTCCATAACTAATTGTTACCTGAGTACTTTCTACTCGATCTTGGGCCATCATCAGGGGTGTGTATACTGCAAAAGTGATGTGACCTTTGCAATTACATTACAACTTTGTAAGTGTTTATTATGTATACTGGTATGTTGTTGTAGAGTTTTATTCGTTTCTATTAGTAGCAACAGTAACTAAAGGTACTTTAGTACATTAGTATTGGATTTGGAATTCCCGTCGGATAGCATAAAATCAATGCAGCAACTTGAAAGGTCCTTTACAAAAATGTATAGACAAAAAAATCTCCATATGGTTCAATGAAATATATATATATATATATATATATATTATTATTATTATTATTATTATTATTAGATATACACATATACCTAAAGGGTGTAGCATATTCAAAAGGGCAGGTCATTACCGAAGATTAAATTTTTGTTTGTTACACACACACACACACACACACACATATATATATATACATATATATATATTGTCTTCCACAGAGATACTGTTTTGTTCTAGTATAGCTCTTCTGTGTGGCTAGACGCGCGCACACACACACACACACACGCATATATATATATATATATATATATATATATATATACTAGTACATATGTGCTATAATCAAATGGGGGACATCTCCACTCTAGAAGGAACCCCTCTGAAACTAGTAGACAAATTCACTTACCTAGGAAGCAGCGTCGAATCAACCGAAAAGGACCTCGAAACGAGGTTAGCGAAAGCATGGACAGCTATCAATAGGCTATCGATTATATGGAAATCAGACCTAACCGATAAAATGAAACGCAGTTTCTTCCAGGCAGCGGTCACATCGATACTGCTATATGGCTGCACTACATGGATGCTAACAAAACGGCCGGAGAAGAAGCTAGACGGCAATTACACAAGAATGCTACGTGC
>CAUZXS010005215.1:0-62917 GCA_963585895.1 Sepioteuthis lessoniana | reverse complement strand
AGTAATTATCAAAGAATTAATAGAAGGGAACCCCAATAAAAAAAAAAAGTATGCCCTTAAGATTAAATTTTGGAGAAGGGTGGGGAGAAAAAAAAAAAAAAAAAAAAAAAAGCAGCTAGGTGTGCGGAAGGAGGAAAGAAAGGATTCTCATTGTTGGACAGTAAGTAGCAGCAGCAGATCCAAGGGTAGATAGACACATAATGCAGACAGAACACCTTTCCCCCCTTTCTACCCTTTTCCCTTCCCTCTGATAACTCCCATCCCAAGGGGGTATAAGTGTGCCTATTAAATACAGGCTGGACTCAAAGAGAAATGGACAGGAGGCAAATCACGTGGAAGAAATGCTGGCTGCCACTAGGTGGAGTTTACAATGACCTAAGTTAAAAGTTATATGCAGTAGAACTATGGTATGCATCATCATCACACACACGATCTGTTGGTGGCAGGCCCTTCCGCCCTCCTGGGGAGGAGTAGCCCTCCATAACAACACTGTACAGTCTTTACACTTCAACCTATGAGGGTCTTTTGTGCAGAGGGTGGGGGGAAGGGGAATTAGACTACTCATCCTCTTCCTCCTCATGCTTCCTCTTCTTCCCCCGCTGGCCATCATCTGCATCAGCATCGGCTTCAGAATCACCTTCAGAGTATCCTGCAAATGAAACTGTCAAGAGAAAAAAGAAAAGAAAATTACATTATCAACACGCATACCCACAAGAAAACAATTTGCTATCATCTTCCAATTCTAACAAAGCTTAAACTAAATGAAAAAGAACTATAAAGATTTAAACAATTCTATATAGTTCTTCCCACATAAAAATTCAAAAAGTGAGACACACACACACACACACACACACACAAAATAGTTGGAATCAGCTATTAAAACATATCAGTTATGAAGAATTAAACTAAATATATGCTAAATAATACAAACTGAAGTTTCTAACGTAAGTGATTTAAGATGCAACTAATTAGAAACTAAAGAGTGAAATCAGAAATGAAAATTTACTAAATATAAAAAACTATTAACAATCAGAAACAAACCTTCATCTTCATCATTTTCTTCATCAGCATCTGGTTCAAAGTCAGCACCTTCACTGTCCTCCTGTAATTAAATATATATCTTGATCTTAAATAAAAAAACTCAGTTACATGCAACTTTTGATTAAGTCAAAATATATTGAGACATGAAAACCAATAAATGCTTTATAAAAATAAGTTACAAAACTAGATTTTAAAAATCTATCAATTAAATTTCAACAATTAATGACACAAATATTTATCATTTACAAGATCTGAAGATATAACTGAAAACTCTTGATTCCTAGATAAAAGGCACAAGCCAATAATTTAACTAGATTTAAAATCTATGTTAATAATTTTAATTGTAAAAAAAGTGTCAAATATTTTACTTACATCTAAATCATCTCTTTCCAAATAGCCAAGACAAACTTTTTCTTCATTTTCTTCACCTTCTTCTTCACCTTCTTCTTCATCTAATTCATCTGAATCATCATCTACAACAACAAAAATAAGTTGGAGTTCAACTTAATAGTTTAATTAGATATAAATCTCAAAATATTATAAAGGCACAATCTGTCATGTCTAGAAATTCATCATGAATTGATATTTTTCAGATTTTTAAACCAATTTTTCTTACTTACCCTCAACATCAACTTCATCGTCATCATCGTCATCATCATCATCTTCAACTTCAGCTGGAGGAAAAGAAAAATAATTCTTGAAGGTTCTAACTTATAATTTTTTTTTTTTTAAATTTAAAAAATTTAAATTAAAAAATTCTTACCATCCTCATCTTCTTGCTCTTTGTTATTTCTGTCATAACCATCAAGAAAATGTAACTGAGGAATTAACTTAAATAAAGTTTCTCTGTAATCTTCTAATTGTGTTACCTCACAATTAAACAAATCCAAACTTGACAGCTCTTTAAGGTTGGCCTGAAAAATTAAAAATAATTTAGTTTGTTCCAGATGATAAAATTCCTTAAATTTTTTTTTTTTTTTTTTTAAGATTACTCAAACGCTTTACACAAAAAATACTTACTAATGGCTTCAGAGTTTCAACATCTTTGATCTTGTTCCCACTGAGATTAAGATGTCTGAGTTTTGTGCAATCTTGTAATTTTTCCAAACCACCAGAAATTCTATTGTCACTTAATTCCAGCTGCAAAATAAAAACAAATGTTTTACTAAACTGATACACTTTAAAATTTCAGAGATACATCAGATAAGACAGGTTATGTTTAAAAGAAGTAGGTATTTTGTGTACATTACCTTCTTTAAGCTCTTTAGTTTTGGAAAACCTTTAAGACCAATAAGGCCAACATTTATCAAACTAAGAAATTCCAGATTTTCATATTCATCTGTAAGCCCTTCTATCTCATGAGCTCTGCAATTGTCAAGAGTCAGCTCTCGGATCTAGTGAGAGAAGAAGTGAAAAGAAAAAGAGAACAAACTTTATGAAATTGGTAAAAAACAACAACAAAAACTCTAACACAACAACATGGATGAAAGCACATTGAAATGTTGATAGAACTCTTCTGTGAGTGATAACGCCGTTCAAAAGGATAGAGGAATGGAAGTAAGAACGTTTTCTATAAAAAACAAGGTTATTGCTTTTAATAGCAATATAAAAGATTTCAAATCTAACTTCGGGGTTTACGAAAATTCTTGTTATTCTTGTCTAATGTCAAAAAAATTATACAGAAATATAAGGCTAAGTTTCAGTCATTTGTTTCATTTAGTTATAAAAACTATGTATTAGACTTAAATCGACAACTTCTTAGGGTTTGGGAAAAAAAAAAAAAAAAAAAAAAAAAGAGGGGCAGTTGGGCGAATTCTAACAATTTGAAGACATACTTTCGAGATTTAATTGTTCAGTTAAAAAAAAAAAACAAAAAAAAAAAAAACGACTGAAACTTGCTCTTACTTTGGGCGGTATTACAGAAATACCCCATTTCCTAAGAAACATTAGTTATATACGGAATTTAATGGGAAATAAATAGCATAATCTTCAATTCTACCAAGAAAATTGAAAATTAAAAAAAAGGGAGAAGTAATTATTAAAAAGAATGACGTCTTGAGTTGAGCACTTTTGTGAGATCTAGACATGCGTGTGGACGCGCAGTTGGTCATTAACATAATGTATGCATGGTCACGTGAGTGCGGCAAGCAACAAGAAGGAGCATTACGACGGCACACAGTTGTACGACCTTGGTGGCGAGAGGCAGACAAATACACAGGGCACTAGTAACATGCAGAAAACAGTTAAGAGCTGCCAGTAAAAGGTCACTTCATTATTAGATATTAGTACCTTTTGATCTATCTAAAATGATTACGAACTTCTATCAATCAAATAAAAAGCCGTTGCAGAGAAACAAATCAGCGAGACATCCCCCATTTTAGTCGGCAGCGGGAGGCATCCACAATGGCGGACACAGGGTACAATCAAGAGAAAGCAATCGTTCTCGCTGCATGCCATTCCAACTATTAGGGTTCTACACTATATCTACGCCTAAAAGTATTTCTGGTAAGTCAGATTTTAAATCAAAATAAATTGCGAAATAAAAAAATAACGAAAAAATAAAATAAAGAAAAAAAAAAAAAAAAAGGAAATAGTTCTTCGTTCTTAAAAAAAAAAAGAAAAAAAAAAAAAAAAAAAAAAAGAGAGAAAAATATATTCATAAACTGTTTTTGTTGTTTTGGGTCTTCTTTTCCTCTTAAAAAAGATTCTATTGCTGGAAAAAAATAATGAAAAGGTTAACGAGCCACGAGAATGAAAAAAAAAAACTATTTCTACAAGATGGCGGCCAATAATAATAATAAAAAAAAAAAAAATGGTGTCACCGCAAGTGATAGTGAGCAACGGCAGCCATAAGTCCAATCGACACTATTTGACTTCCAAATGCAAAAAAAAAAAAAAAAAAAAAAAATTCAATTTTAATATATAAGTGAATGAACCCTAACCATGACATTACATTTGAATTTTTCGCAACTCCTAACAAAATTTGAATATACCTACGTGCCGAGGATTTATTAAAAAATTCTTTCAATGACAGTTTTATTTATGATACACCTGGTTGTTTATATAATACCTTAATGGTTTTATTTATTAGTGTTTAAAATAAAAGCACACACACACACACACACATATGTAGCGCGCATGTGTACACGCAGCTTGATGTACACAATTAATTGGGTCAGTGGCATCATCGATCTTTGATGCAGCCTTTTTTTCATTGACAAAACTTGTATCATGTGTTGTATTTGTTGTACACAACGTATGGCAAACTGACATTAAAGCTTGCATTTAAAAAAGAAAAATAATAAAAAGATGAAAGCTTCCGTTCTAAAAATTTGTTTGGTGGCTGTGAAACAGTCGAGTTGTGTTTTGGTTGCTGCCCTTTCAACATGGCGCCATGCGATAGGGTATAGCAGCAGAAAACAAGCGACCGACCTTAAGTGGACGTCCTCTTTCTTCCTCATCCCACATACAGGTGGCAAGATACCTGGACAGGGTAGTAGTGTCTACGATCTGTGACACTATCCTTACAGCCATTAATAGTTATGGAAGAAGATTAGATAAATTGATAATATCAACAGTGAGAATCGTTATCCGCTGCCGCCATCGAAATGTCTTTTGGAAGTTAAGCATTGCTGCTGCTGATTCCAATCCACACTGCGCGCCGCCGCCGCTCTGTCATCATCTCTCTTAAAAACCCAGATTGCCCCCATTCAGTAGATTTGTTTAGACCCTCATTCCTATTAGTACGAAGGCACCACAAATAACACTAACCTTCATGACAGTTACTTCCAAAATAATGCAACAGACGTACAAAAATCTGTATGATATATAAATGTACTCACACGTACATCTCTAACGTTCAAAGCTTTACATACGCAGCAATCTAAATAATGGCGGCACTAAAAGCGCACAGCAGTACAGTACTTGACAATCGAATGAGATTTTTTTTTTAAGTTACAAATACCTGAAGATAATACATAATGCCACTCTAAGCGAAAAAAAATTCTACCTAAACCTTGCCATTTATTACTTTTTATAAACCCTTTAAAAAAAGAAAAAACGAGATCCAGATTCTCCAAATCGCTTCGATTAATACTGTATTAAATAGTATTTAAATGACCGTCAGAAAAATCAATTCGATGTTTAAAAAAAAAATAAATAAATAAATAAAAATAAAATAATAAAAATAAAAAAATAATTTATATATACTTATTGTGTTTAGTCAAAAAAAAAATCAATAACATTAAAGCAATTCACACCAGTAATATTTGTTATCAAACTTTACAACTTGATGATCATTACATTTGTGTATAACATCATGCAATAACAAAGTGATTAAAACTAAGAATTATTATTATAGTTCCTTCCACACATCTTTTTAAAGACTTTTGTGAAAAAGTATAAGAAAAAAAATTGTTTACTCAAAAGTTTCAAAAATTAGGAATAATTTGTCGACAGCTATTTATATATATATATATATATATATATATAAATAAATATATATAAGGAAAAAAAAAAAAAGAGGAAGCAATAAGAACGAACGAACCTTTTTAAGTTTTTGAAAGGCGCCATATTTAACCTTACTTTTTTTCCATTATGGATAAAGTACCGCCGGTCTGTTTGTTGCCTATCAGTGTGACTCGGCACATGTCCACTAAGGGGAACATTAGAAAATAGGTAAATCTACCTACACATATGTATATTTTTATAAAGCATAGTAATGTGTGTGCTTAAAGGTAAGATTGTGTGGATCTTGTTTAATGGCAGTTACAAGGCGGACAAGAAAGAAGGAAAGAGAGCACATGGAGAATCTTAAGATGTAAGTGTCTGTTTCGCAAACATTTACATTAAGAATGAATCAGCCTGTTTTAGGGAAATATGCATAAAAAGCGATAAATAAGTCTTATATGGTGATAAAGAAAGTAATCGTAAATTCTCATGTACATTAATAAAGAAAAATCTTGAACTAACACGATATACCAAGAAAGATACATGTAATTTGTTGAGAACACACACACACACAAACAAATCGGGACAAAACTATCAAGAACTTTACCTCTTTTGGTGACAAATTCCGTTTTTCGAGTTCAATCCTTTTCTGCATGCTCATCGTGCAGCCGTTATGTTGACTTTGGGTCGTTATTTTGCTATCTATTGTTGCTTCTTGGAGTAGCTAACCCTTTCGGGTTTTCACTGTTGTTGTTGGTCGGTGGGTTCGTATAGCTGTCTCTATGGCGTTGTGTGTGCACAGTCAGCCACAGCCTGTGTAACGTAGGTCGCCGTCGAGGAGCTGCTGCTGCCGATTTCCACGAGAGGGAATCTGCGCTGGCTGCTGTCCTTTAGCTCTCTTTAACAACTTACGACTGGAGCCGCTGCCGTTGTGGCTGCTGCTGCTGCTGCCGCCGCCAGTTTAGTAGTAGAAAGAAGAAGAAGAATAATAAAGGTGGTGGAGGTAACGAGAGAAAGAAGAAAAAAGGAGAAGAGTGGTCGTCGTCGTCGTCGTAATAGTGGTAGTAGTCGTCGTCGTAGTCGTGTAGGTACAACTAGTCAGTGAGCAACGTTTGTCTTGGCTGGTTGTGGACTGCTGCCAGTGTTCACAGTTGTTGTAAGATACTCGTAGCTTTGTAGGCAAGTGAGAGCGCGGGATGATCAATCAATGGTTTGTACGCTGCCGGTGCTATTGGCCAATACTTGATACATCCAGCTAGGCACAGAGATACATTAATATTCATGACGACTCAACCAATCACAGCGTCGGCCACACGACCGCCATACTAGCCAAGCTTACCAACCGACCAATCAAAAGGCATCGAGATGACGGCATTTTTTTTCTTCATTTTACAAAAAGAAAAATTAAAACTATTTTCTTTCATACTTCTTTAATCATTTTGGAAATAAAATATTTTGAGCATATTATTGATAAGTGATGACAAGAATAAAAAAAATTATACTGCTATTATATAAGTTGATTCAATTGTACAAATCAATGGCTGAAACAAAACAAAATTTAATTTGGACTGTCAATGATGAAAAGTATTTCATGAGCTCGTCTTGGTAAATTTTGAATTTTGAAAAATAAAAAAATTAATGTAAGTTCATTAATTTGCCATTAATTATTTTTGTAATTTCAAAAAAGAAAATATTACTATTTTTATCCACAATTTGTGTAAGTTATAAAGTTTTGATCAAATGATTGTAACTTAGACAAACTTGTTGCTAAATTATTAAAATGATTTCTAATGTGCAAAATATGGAAAAATCAAACTAAATGTAAGCAGTTAATTTTTGTTTCATTTTATTTAGGTATGAATAAATTAAATCTAATCCATCAGAAAGGTGCATTAATTAGTTCAATAGAACAAAAAATATTTATTACTAGAAAATAATGCTCAAGTTATTTGGTTGACTTGAGGAATCCATGAGTTATTTTCAATAAAGTTATCTTACAGTATGCAAATTGGTAAAGAATTATTAGAATTAATCCATTGTCATTTATTTGTACATAAAATATTTGGTTCTATTTAGTAAATGTAAATAAGAGTAGGTATGATGCTTTATTCTCAATGTTTATGTCACTTTCTGTAATAAAATAGATACTATTATAATGTGGTAACCAATTGTATTTCTACAAAAGTAAATCTGAAACTTTTTATGGGTGCACATGACCTATCTTCACTATACTGATTTATTCTTAATTGTTCAACTTAAATGAAATTTAATACAAGAATACTTAAGGCTTATTTCAAAATTCAATATTTTAATACTATTACTTAAAATGTTTACAATAATTTAAATATGTATTCTTTTAAAGTCAATAAGAATTCAAGTTTATCAAAAGAGAGACCTCAAAAAACAGACTTATTAAACCAACTTAAATACTTTTTAAAATATCTTTTTATTATTTTAGAATTAATTTTACCTATTTGGAAAATGGCTAGAATTTTTCTTTGGAATTTTAGAATTTTTGATTATGTGCTCTGACATCAGTATTTTCATGGATTAGAAAAAATATTATTTAAATGAAACCATTTTGATTCTTGAATTATTGTTACTTCAGTTAATAGTTTGGGTTTAATTTACTCCAAACAACCTACAACCAGATTTTTGGACAGTTCTATAGGATTCAATATAAATTCCAAAAAAGATAAAGAATAACAGGTATTTTTGAGATAGTATCATTAACAATAGTTTTAAGTCAATATCTCAATGATTTTTTTACTTATGAGTATTTGATTGAAATGAGTTAGCTGAATAAGATTTAAAATACTATGATATTTTGTAGATAACTACTATGTCATTTAGATATTAATGGATAATGAAATTATTTTAAACATAAAACTTAGAATAAACTTTTGATAATTTTTTAAAGTTACAATTTAAAAATGCATTCATATAACTTTAGAATTTTTTGTAACATTGTCTTATAAGAACAATAACCTTTAGAATCCACCTTTATTTCTTTTTATATTAGTTTTAAGTCTAGAAATCTGTATCTGAACTAGTTATCCTTATAGTATATAAAGGACATATACATTGAATGTTCGATAGGATTGCCATCTTTGTATGATAAATATTTCTTCTATTATCTTTCTAAATGATTTCATTAAATAGTTCAAATTGGTTTTGGACTATTAGTATTTAGTATATTCTTTTATATTTATCATTTTACACAATTAATTGTAAAAAATGTTATTTTACACTCAACCAATCAAAGGTTAAACAATATTTTATGATATTTGTCATCTGTGTTAATTTTGTATCTGATTTAATAAGATACTGTTGATCTTTAAAAAGTTTAAAGTCTTCAAGTTGGTGAAATTGTATTCATACTTATTTTTAATAAATCAGTTGAAATTTTCTAAAACTTGCTTCATAGTTATTTCACAAATTCTTTTCAATTATTTGTATCTTTCGAAAAATATTGGCACATGTACATTTTAAGATGATATAAAGGGAGATTATGCTAATAAGTTTATTTATAACAGATATACTCTTAATGTGTACATTATTTTAGAAATGATATATATATTTTTCAAAATACTTCTAGATCATTTAAAACAGTTCTTTTTCAATTATTTTTCATAATGTGATATTAATAAAATGAATACATTTTTTATAACATTCCTTATTTCACATTTTAGAATATTTATCTTCCCTGTTTCTATTTCAAACATTCTTGAAATAAAGTATTACGTTTGTTTTAATGATTGCAGTAAGAATTGGACTTAGTTATTTAAATCTGTAGAGTAATTCACCTAAAGTCATTTTATTCATAAATATAGAAAACACTGAAAATTCTGTACAACTGTAAGAAAACAGAACTGATAACTGCTAGAATTCTTTCAACTTGGACTGGTAAGTATGAATGAATCCTTGATTTTTTTTTCAGGAGGTGCGAAGAAATAGATGTACACAACACCATTTTAGTCTTAAGATCAGAAAATATATCTTTAACTGTTATAAATAAGGCTCAAAGGAAGAAGTATTCATTTTTTTTCATGTGGAAAATATGTACCAAGAGAATTAGCCTAAAATAGTTTTTGCAGTCAACGAATTAAAAAGATTTAGTATCTTTAAGTAGTTATCTGATAAACATATTGATTTGTAAATTGTTTTATTCTGCTGAAAATTTATTTATTTTAAGTTTTGTTATGAGGTGACTAGCATTATCCCTAAATTCTGAGCAAATTTTGGTAATTAAAACCAATGAAAATGTATATTTTCTATAAAATATAAGGTGTGTTAAAAAAAAGTATTGGCATTGAAGTTATATTTACTGAGACAAGAAATGAAATTAATTTTTTGTCAAAATATTCCCATTGACATTCAGCACGTTCCAACAACTTTTCCATAGGTTAAAGTTCCTCTTGAATTTAAAAAAAAAGATGTTTACAGTGCTATAATTCTGTTTCACAAAAACTGCTGGACAAGATAAGTGCAGATGCATGATGAATTTGCCATTAACCTGTGAATGAACCATTTATAATAAAACATCGCAGAGACAGTGCAAGACTCATCTAATACTGTTTGGTGACAGCTTGACTTTCGGGAGTATATTCATAGTGAACAACACTATGAGCAGTACATTGGTCTTTCTCTGAACTTGGCCAGCCTTTTTTGGCCTTGATGATAGAGATGTCCACACATATGATTGATTATATGTTACAGAATTGTAGCCATATGCCCTTGATTTGTCATGTTATGATTGTTTTCAAAAAGTTTGTGATGGTTTCTGCACACTGAAGCAAATAAGTAGCTTTGGTCATCTGAAAACCTTGTTTTGACTGCATCTTACCTGATCACAAACCTCTTCAATAGTTGATCTTCTATCTTCCTTCACCAGACTGTACATCTTGACTGTTTCAGAATTTCTACTGGAGGAAGGCTGCTCTAGACACTTATCACTTTCAATTGATGTTTTTCTTTGAATGTCAAACAAAGACCTTGACATAGCTCATTGCATCATGTCTATAAGCTTCTTCCAGCTGTTAGAACCAGTTTTGGATAAAATTTAATGAAGACTCATTGATTATTATTTCCTGTCATGAGAAAATTTGACACTGGAAGAATGAAGGCATGTAGATAGCTGAGCAGCCTCTCTCCAACTATGAGTAAATAGGGAAGACTGAGCTCTTTGACCTTGGCATAGCAACTGGTCTTGAAGAATTCAGAATTCAAAACTGTTAAACCCTGAAAAATTGACCCTGTGTCACATCCTGCTCGTACAGAGGGATTAGTAAATACATAAAGTGATAATGTCCATATAAGTTGGTGCCAGTTTGATGGAAAGTTTTAAGCCAGTCTCTAATATCTAGTATTTCATAATACTTAACAAGGGTTTGAATTTATTATAATTATGACTCGTTGATGATTTATCTTTAATTAGTTTCTCATTCAAATTTTGAATACCATAAACATACATACTTTTGAAAATATAAGTAAAATGTTACTTATTATTACTGTTAATTTTCTTCCTTACTTTTATCAAGAATTTTTAATCTTCTTTTGTATTTGAATAGATAGATATACTCATAGTATTATAAAAAGATATTAAAAATTACTCCTGTAAAAATTTAGTTTTGTATGAAAATGAGCTCATGTTTTAATATAAGCGAAGAAAATGAATTTTCAGTTAAAACCATTACATTGTTAAAAATTATGAATCAAACTTGAAAAATATTATTTTTCTTAGCTCACTGATTACAAGTGATCAGTGGTTAATGTTACATATTTTAATATTCAACTATTTTCTTTTATATCTTGATTCTCTCAAATGAACATGTAACTATTCTTTTCACATCTTTGTATAGCCACATTTTATATGCATAAAATAATAGATAATATTTTTCTTTAAAAATATTAGAAAGCAAGGATATTTTGATTGGTCAGTATTTTCTTTTTGAGATGGTATAATAGTTAATGATACAATTATATAGATGAATTCTAATTATATAGATTATTCAGATGAGTTTCTATTTTTACAATTTTTTATTCAATGACTTAATAGGTGCATAAAGATTTTAATATATATATATATATATATATATATATATATATATATATATATAATATTATTTATCATTGTAAGTAAATAAACAATCAAAAGTTCAGGATTTATTGAATAAGTATTCTCATCCTGTTTGTTTTTTTTTTTGACGATTCATTCTTTAACTTTTCTCAGGTGTATGATTTCATCCTGGTAAATTGAAAACATCTGAAGAAACTTAAACATAATTCATTGTATAGAAAATGAACTAATTCCAGAATTTTTATATAATGATTTTTAAACTTGTTAGTAGACATACTTTAGACTACTGGGTGGCTAAATTTGCTTAATGTAAGAGCTACAAATGATAAAGCTCAGATGTTTGAGAGCCACATGATAGGAACAAAATTTACATATACATTTTTATTGTTACATACATATTTTGTTAGAAAGTCATAAATTTTAAAAGATTGATATTAAGTTTAATAGTATTTATACATGCAGTTTTTGAACTTAATTTGTATTAGTTTCAGTTATTATAAAGATATGTAAAAAAAAAAAGAAAAAGTAATCTAAAAAATTAGATATTTTAATCAGATTTCCACCTCATAAAATTAGTCTTGTAATGATATCTTTATGACAAAAATACTATGCTATTTACAGCTAGTAGTGGTCTTGCAGGTCTCCATCTTGACAGTAAGTCATCTGAGCTGTACAAATTTGCTCCATCAGGTGTTGGTTTATAAGGATTGCACGATGCTTTGATTTTGCAAACTTCATTACAGAATTATGATTCACAAGAGTATGTTGTGCTGATAATTGAGATGAGTTGCAGGATATTGTATTTCTGGAACTTGTTTCCAGAACTCCATTGTTGACTGATATTTATGAATCATCTTTAGACCCAAGTCCGACTATAATTCCATTAATTTCATTTCCACAGCAGATGATTCTGTAATCAGTGGTACAGGAATTAGACAGCCATCATTGACCTCATCAATAATGAACTTACTAGAAAGACAAAGCAGGACTCCAGCTTCTGTAAGTCATCAAACCTGACTAAGAAATTATCAAGTAGTCCTGTAATTTATCTTTGTACTGCTTCAGTTTATTGTCTTTTATTTCAATATCTGGAAATCCATTTATTAGCTTAATGAGATAGGAGAAGTGACTGAAGTTTCTTGACAATATATCTTTGAAAAATTTCTATTTTATTCTGAAAGCTGAAAATTGTTTGAGAAAGATCAGAAATAATCTTATTTTTCTCCTTGAGTGTCGAGTTTGTAAATGATTCATTATATCTATAAGGAACATTACATCTTGCATTTCTGTTTGACAGCAATGCAAGATCACAATAAAGAGGAAAGAAACATCACTTGGTTTACCCTCAAGCTCCAATTCTTCAATTAATTTTTTGAATTATCGGCAGGTAATTGCTCATAAGAAATTGACAATTTCAAGGAGAGCTTTCATGACATCTTCATAGTATTTGGCTGCCAAGTGTTCATAATGAATAATGCATTAAACAGGAAGAAACTGAAAAGTTGGGATCACTTTTCATAAGTGCAATTAAACCTACATTTTCTCTTCACCATTTCAGGTAGTTCATCTGTTGTAACTCTGATGAGTTTATTCAGTGGAACATGAGCTTTTCTTGAGGTTTTGTCAAGCACATTTTTAATATCTTTATTTGGACACACATCCATTGAGGCAGACAGTCCTGACAATGACCAATTACTTTGGGCTTTTCCTGCCAACCCAGATACTTTTTTCAGTACCACCTACTCCTATTAAAACAGCAGATCAATCAGGTTGACCACTGAAACCTAACAAACATTCAGAAATAGTTTACTACTAATACCGGACTCATGTATATGAATTATACAAATATCAAGTTTGAAATAAAGGATTGTATTCACTTAGGGGAAATAATGTAAACAGGTGCATAGAAGATATTAGTGTCCAGTTTTCATTGAGTATACAAATTCTTAAGACTGATAACATTTCAGAGCAGCACTACTGCTGGTGACCTCCCTTTAACATCTTTAGTTTGCATTATTGACACTGACAATGTGTATATTTTGTTTTTCAATGAGTGGGAATCTTTATATTGAATCAATGTCTACATAAAAAATATGTATTACTAACAAAATGTTAAGATGACTAGTAAAAAATAAATAAAAGTAAAGAAGGGCAATTAGAAATTAATAATTACATGACTTTAGTTTCTAAGAGTTTGACTATTGGACTTTTTTTTGCTTTTGTGATTTTCACTAGTGTATTCTCGAACCGCCTACTATTAGATATACAGTTCATTAGGAAAGGAAGGGATTTCTTTTTTCTTAAAAAAAGGTAAATTGAAAAGAATGATAACAAATACTCCAACTGAATTAGCCCATTTCCTGCAATGTACAAAATACAAGTAAATCCATTGTCAACTACCAATATAACACAGGATTCTACATTTCATTTATAGATTTGAAGATGCTCACAATTTCTTTCCTGCTAAATAAAGAAATCTACTCTGGCCTGATATAGATTCTTGTCCATTAGAATATCATTAAAAAATCTGTTGAACCTTTTATCTCTCTACTGCAAAGTTCAAATATGTAGAATCTACACACACAAAAAATTAAAGGATGAGTGATGATAAGATTTATATGTTATAGGTATTTATACATTGTGTGTATTGATTTTATGCCACAAAACTTATTAAAGTCTTGTATTAATTTTTTATAATTATAATATTGGCGTAGAATAGTTTAAAGAATTGTCTAAGAATATAGTTTCCAACTGTATGAATCTTAAATGCTATAAGTTTTATTCTATTTAATAAATGTTTAATTAGTCCTTAGACATTTTTTTAGTTTAATATTTATTTTTGACATTCTTGAGTAAGATATTTCATAAACACTTTAAGATAATATTCTTGAAGAATTGTGGATGATTACTGTCCTCCATTGTTTCTTCTACTTCAAGATAAAGCTATGACTAAGGCAATTTTTACTAAGAAGTAAACAAATGATTTCTATTTTCTTCTATCTGCAATTCATAAAAGCCTATTCATTGGGATTGATTATATCAATGTTTTCCTGAAAATTAGTGCTCAAGTAGGAACTAGTGTTTCAACATATTTAGAAGATATTTACATTGATACACACTAAACATTACAAAGCCTGCTTGGTCAGTAAAGCAATTTCAGTTTTGTTTCTAGTACCAGTAGTTGGTATTTAAGGTCACAATTTTCACCTTCTCATCATCAGTACAGTTTTTATACTGGTAATATATGTATCTATTATGTCGCTAATTTCTCTTCTATCTATTCTCTAGGAAACATTGTTTTATAAAACTTGAATCATTTAAAATTCAAAGCAACTTAAATTGGTAAACTTACTTGGAAAAATAAAATTCTGTACAAGTTTGGAAGTTTTAAAAAGTGGGTTCAATTTACTGTGTATATTTTTTCTAAAATGGTCCCTGACATTGTGTCATGGGTTAAACTAGTATTTCTTTTCAAATACTGGCCTTTCACATTCACATACACATACAAATAGTTGACTGTACAATTATTTTGTGATATTTTATTTTATGCCTGCTTAGTCATATCAAAGGGAGTCACATGTAAAGAGCCATATTTTCCAAAAGGAATACTAGTCTGATACCAGAATCAAAGTCACAGTTTGTTTTTGCAAAGACAGACATTGTAAATTGATTCCCTCATATAAAATTTGATAAAATAACTTTTCAAAAATTTATTTTTATTTAAAGAAATTTCTCAAAAAACTTTAGGTATGGAGTGCTTATTCTGAAACTCTGCCTTAAAAAAAAAAAAAATTAGAATTATTTGAATTGAAAATAATAAATTGTTTTAAAAACTGAAATTCAATAAAAATTTTACTTGTAAAAATGTTTTAAAAATTTGTTTTCTCTGAGAAAAAACTTTGTTTTTAAAAATATTAGATTTAAAATACAATAAACAGCCAGAACTTAGAGAAATGATGAAAGTAAATGTTTTGTAAAAAACTGAATTTGTCATCACTCAAATTCTATTCTCATTGTTTTGAAGCTAAGCAAAAAAAAAAAAACAAAAAAAAAACATGCAAGTAAAGAAGAATCTAGATTTTTTTTTTCTAAATCTTCAGTTTTTGTTTTTTATTTGAAAGAAAAAAATTAATGTTATTCTTAAAGTTTATTTCTATTTTTTACTCTTCTGTCTTTTAAGTCCTATTTTAAAATTTTTATTTTCCTATACAGATTAGAATATTTAATTTAACTGGAAAAAATAATGTGCCTCATTCAAAATAATTTACATACCAACATTTGGTAAGCAAAAAATTGACTAATCTTTTTACGTTAATGCATTGTAGAAATTAGAATCTATTTTAACATACATGTTTGTAACTGTTTGTGTTGTCACATGGCTATAGCCTATCAGTCTGTGTGGTTTCAAATCACACCAGTTCTAATTAGTTGATTTTATATAAATTAGTTCATTTCAATGTAATACATTCAAGTTAACAGATAAACAAATTTAGTGACAATAGCTTTATATAATATGATCATCCAGATGCAAACATATATTATTTGTTTAACTAGTTTAGTTCCAAAAAACATTGACACATGTTATCAGCACTTCTTTCTTGTATGAGTATCTGTGTGCTTTAACTAGGCTCTAAGTACTATTGGTACCCGTGAAGAATATTAAGATAAAAAATCTGCAGATGAAAATAGTTCTTATTTTGAAAAGAATAAAATTTGATACCTCCTCAATGATAAATACAAAATAAGAAAAAACAGATTGACGAATGTAAATACGATTATTTTATTCCTATTATATACAATATCTTTTCTGCAGGTATAGATACTAAACTCTGATTATTGACAGAAGTGCTGGAGAGCGAGCAACCCTTTGAACCTTGGGCATGGCAAACAGGTGAAGACAAAAAGAGAAAGTCACACAAATTTGCATTGGCTATATATTACAAATTGAGAAATTAGTAATTTTAATACTAGAATATTATCAAAGTCATCATTTAATGATCTTTACAGTTGTAGTTATTGAAATTTTATAAATTATACAACCAATTATCTAGGATACTAATTATACTTACAAATTTGATTTGGATAGTAACTCAACATGTCTAAAGTTCTATCTCAAGAATTAGTTTGAATATGACCTCTAAAAAAGAAGTAATGATTTCAGATTAACTTAATGAATCTTTTCTTTGCGTATTTATAAAATCTTTGATCCCAACCAGGTATAAACATTCACTTTTGGACTTGGGGAAAGGTATGAACTCCCTTAATCCCCTCCTCCAGTTATGGGTTAAATAGTTTCACTACTTTTCTTCTACAGGGTGGACTTTAGCATTAACCCTTGAAAATCAATGTGCCATTAAACAAAGAAATTAATCTAAACCAAATCAGGTTTAAAACCTCAAACTTCAGTAATATTTTGTTTCAGCACAGGTTTCATGTCATCAAAGTTTAACAATACTTTTAAAAAATTGAAACTGTTTTTGGAGAACATCTCACTTCAAATTTTGAAAAAGAAGGATTAAACTAGTCATTATAGGAATGAGTGAACGGGTGTTTGCATTGATATTTTCTCTCATTTATTTCTTGATTCTATTACTTTCTCAACACTTGTTTACCTTTTTTTAATTTTTTGATTTTCATTCACTCATTCATTTCTTTTTTAGTCTACAACAAAAAGTTTTCTGTGTATTTTTCTCTCTTTTATGCTTTAATCTTCTCAAACCACATTAAAGATTCACAAAATTCTTATTTGGATTTGAAGCAATTTCTTTCTTAGCTCTTTACAAACCAACAATCTGAGATAACTTATACTTGATTAAAAATTGGATACGAATAAGAACTAAAATCTTTCTGCTTTGTTTAAAAAGGTTGAAGTGAATGAATATGGTTTTATTTCAGTATTAGATATTTTGAAATAATCTACAAGTCTTTTTTTTACATAAAAATAATTTGCTGAAAGCAACTTCAGTTTCCATAAAATACTCCCTAAATAATGTAATTTACTTACTTAAGAATAATGATTCAGCCCATCAAAGAAACTTTTTCTTATTTCATCAAATTTGATTTTTTTCAATGAAGAAATAATGATGTGATTTTAATTTTTATAACCCATGATCTTTTCAATATTTTTTTTTTTTATGTTTCTTACTATTAATGTCATTAAAAATGTAAATCTGCCTCAACGCTGTCGTTACCAGGTTGAACTTGGAAGATGACTGACCTAAAATAAAACTCTGAGGAACCTGAACTTTAAATAGTTTTAAAGTGTACTATTCTTCCTCTCTATTTCTTTAATTGCTCAAGCTCAGAAACTCATGAATTTGGGTATTTGACCTCAGTCAGCTGTGGAAATATTTTCTCTTAGAAAAGGTAAATCAGTTATCCTCACAGTTGACAGGATAAAGAAATCACTGATATAAAAACCAATTGCCAAGTAGCAGTTGACCTGCCCAGAGAGAGAATCATGTGGTCAACAACCATTTCAGACAAACTACAGAATTTCAAGATAGCAGTTGAATCAACTTCACACATGCCTTCGAGAAGAAAATACCTAATTTAAAGCCTAAGAATGATACTGAAACAGACTAATAGTAAAAGTAATTCCTTCAGACCAGGGGCCATAGTCTCTTGATTAGCTGAGGTAACTTGATTGGAAATTCAATCCTTTGTTGTAAATAAATTGTAGAAAGGCCATCTGGTCACACCTCTCCCCACAATCATATATGATGTTAAAATATACTTGTGTTAAATAAACTATTACAATAAATTAAAATGACACTCAGTCACTATTGCTGAATATTCATTTCATGTCTTCATATTTCTAAACTACCAGAACTTGTCAATTTGATTAATTCTTGCACATGGCTAGCAGTGGCTCAATCCATCTAATCTCTTCTGCTGGAGGCTTAACCATCTTATCTCTTTTGTTTGATTACTATTTTTTAACTCCCCCCAGTTTCTTAGTAATCTTTCACTCCTCCTTGCCACTGTCAATGCATCATGTAAAGTAATTGATTTAAACCTAGCAACATCATCTCAAATTAGCTCATTTCTAAATACAACTTTTACCACATTCAAAATTCTGTCTGCTAGTGTCTCATTCACTTTCTGCTTTATTCTCAGAAGAGCATGCACTGCCTCCATCATGTCCTTTTGATCCTTGTATTGTTTATTTAATTGTTTGGTGATGTTATGTTATATTCTGCTGCTCTTTTAAATCTAGGTTTATTCATTCCAACACTGACTCGTAACTTAATCATCTCCTTTCCTGAGTTCATAAATTCTTCCTTTCTTTCTCAGAACATCTAATCATGGTTTTAACTTGCCCGTTAGGTTGGGGCTGTAGAATACACCAACTGCACCTCTGCAGAGGGGTAAGACTCCCCCAACAAGTGTCCTGGATGTGACACTAAACAATCTGATGGTGAGGTTCCAGTAATGCTGGAGCTTTGGGGAATGCGGAGTACTCCTTCATTGCCATCGCTCCCAGGTCTACACTGGCCCGGAGGGGTAGCACCTGATAGGGTCCTATATATGGGTCAAATAGAACTAAACTGCAAACTTATGCTAAACGGAATTACTTGAAATAGAACTATTTTTGACATTTAAACTGCATACTTACGCTAAACTGAATTATTTGAAATAGAACTGTTTTTACATTTAACTGTGTGTGAACTATACTTATACTAAACTGAATTGTTTGAATTAGAACTGTTTGACTAAACTGAATTGTTTGAAATAGAACTGATTATTTGTATAAAAATGGATTTGGCATTAAATAACCTCCAAAGATTGACATGCCATAAAACACAACCAACCAACCGTTTTAAATATACCAAACTTTGTAAATTTCTGGGTCTTGGACCGAGCCCTAACCTGGCCATTGATCTTTGGTTGGATACTTTATTTAATATGTCATTCTTACTTCGGGAAGCACAAGGCATGCAGTTATTATCCTTCAGATGCCATTTTCAAGAGACTGCTTTTTGCTTGTTCTGATGGTTGGTTGTTCATGAATGGCTTGTTAGTATTCATCGATTCTTTTTATAAAATTACTACTTCTTCATGAAAGAATTCATAGGTTCTTGAGGGGTTGCAGCTTTTATTTCAGTGGTTTCCTGGAGTCGGATCCTGCCCATGGCATCAAATTATAATATGACAGGCTGACGGGACTGCTCTAGTCATGGCATCAGATTGTAATATGATGGGCTGATGTTACAATCCTGGTCAGAGTTGCCCAATTGTAACAGGCTGATGAGACTCTCCTTGTCAAAGTCACTAGTTTGTAATCGGATGGTGAGTAATGCTTGTAAAGATCAAACCTAGATTGCAGTTAACCAGAGAGATTGAGTTTCAAGCTAGGCATCCCCACCTTAACCCTGTGGTTGCTAGAATGAGCTTAGAAGATGTGAAATTGACATTGTCCAGATGATCAACCTTAGATAAAACTAACCTAGAATTCAAATGTTTTTATGGCATACTATTTCATGTCTGGCTGTCTTTTTTAATCAGTCAACATTTGTGAACTAAGAAAATTGTCAAAGTTTTCTTTTGGTAAATGGAAATCAATTATCATTGAGTAGAAATTTTTAGACATTCGTCCATCACAGTTGATTGGACAAAGAAATGACTGTCTTAAAAACAACTTCAAAAAAAGAAATAAGTATCATAAATCAAAATGCAGTAGCAGTTGACGACTGGCTCAGACAAAGAATTAAGTGAGAAACAACCATTTCAGACAGAAATGGTACATGAGTGCTCCATATGTGACTCCTGAGAATTGAACTCGGGGTAGATGAGACTGGAAACTGTGACCAGATAGAGTGTGAGCCAAGATGAACTTTTTGGTGGCTGATTCTCCTGTCTCTCTTCTTTTCTGCCCTTATTGCTTGTGGGCTCTTTCTTATATTACAAAATTATTCATAATTATCTTTTTCATAATTTATCTTTTTAACAAAACATTAACTCTGGTCCCCATTCTTTGGCCTAAGTCAAAATAAACACATCTTGAACATTCTGATATCAACACACCAAAAATGATATCCATGTAAATTAAACTTACAAATCTATTTGTAATTATTCTTAACAAAATAATTGTCTTCCCAATTTTCTCAGCCAAGTGAAAATATACATTTTGATCTCAGTGCACCTAGACCTTCCATGAATCCACTCATTATTATCTTTTTACCATAAAAATTCACTACACTTGTTGCGAGATTAAACAGAGTAGTCTCCCTTATCACAGTGTTTGAGGAACTCTCCTACTTCATGAGTCCTTTTTGATCATGTGACAAGGTGAACTGGGGAATCTGCCTCTTTTACAAACAGGAATTTGAGTTGAGCAACAAGCACATGCGGCTTTCCTGTTTTAGAGTCCAGACCTGAGAGGATTAAATGCTTTCCACCTTTTTGCTTCATGGACTTTTCTCTTTGTTTTTTGAAAGCTTGTGACACTTGTATAACCTAGAGAGGAAACTGAGTTTCCTACTCGTATTGTGTACGATTAAATGTCTTATTGACTTGTGTTTGCTACCGAATATTCTGCGTTGGGTTACTCTCTTTAGGATAATCTAATGCAGTATTACAAACAGGGTGTTATCCATGAAATAACCCCTTGTTAGATCTTATACCCTTATTTTCTCAACCTTTATCAACCTATTTTTGAGGGGGAATGACAGACCTTAACCAAAAGTAATAAAATCTCCTGGCATTAATTGATAAGGTGTGAATACAGTGGCCAGAGGGGTGGAGTCTATTATACCAACTATAACTCGATCTTACTAGGCAATTTTCGAGTTTATAGGATTTATACTCCTGTATTTTTAGACGAGTTGATAAACAGCTCGTGGAGTGGAAAATTCTGAAAAAATAGGATAAAAAATAGACGCCAAAATAAATGAAGTAGTTTCAGGAACCTTATTGGACAGAGTAGTTACGTGCTGGTGTTTTCAACTACGTCCGCGCCTTTGGAATCTCAAAGAAACTTGTCTCATGTAAAAATGAAATTTGCGTTTGGGGCCGGTCACGTGACCAGCAAACCTATATATTTCACGCTTTCAACAGCAACTTTCTCTTTCTCTCGCTCTCTGCTCTCCCAACCTGCCACACACAGCTTCAGATAACTTGACAGCTTTTTCGCTTTCTCTCTCTCTCTCTGGTCTCAGTCATTCGCCATGCGCATCTTCAAACAGGCAGAACTTACAGCCAGTAAAAACACATTCGTCGTCCCAACGAAATAATTATACTTACCATCTTTCAAAATACTAAACTCTAAGCTTCTGATGGATGTCGACATCTCCTATAACATACATACACACACATTCAGTCAGCAGGCTGACACATACTCCACTGCTATTTGTTTTTTAGTTCTCACATTACTTTTTCTTTCTCCTTTTGTCTGGACCGCAAACACACGTACGCATAGACATATTCGAACAGCACTCACTACTATTCAGCTAACATTTATAATATACACATCCCCCCACACACACATATATATACATAACAAACATACGCGAACATTGCTACTTTATATTAACTTTTCATCTCTTGTTTTATGTTATAAAATAGTATTTGTTTTAACATTCTCGTTGTTGAGAAATTTCTTTTGTCTACGTTCTCTATATTATTCGTTGTAAATTGTAGAACCGACAGACGGAATTTTGCTTCTAACAAAACCATGAGAACAACTTCATACTCCACAAGTTCAATCCTACTCAGCGCATTTCACAACTTCAAATAAATTTTTATGGACTTTCTTTCGTCCATTGATTTTTTTCTCGATGCTCATTTTAATCATCAGATTTCTTGCGCCTAGAAATCTGACATTGTTCACTGCTCCAGTTCACTTACTGCATACACAATACAACAATATATGTAAGTACCAAAATCACTATCCTGTGATAGGAAGATACTTATTTATTGTATACCCATATTATAATTGTTTATATAGGATTATTATCAGTTACTTGAAACCATATTATTGTTTACAAATTATTGTTGTAAGATAGGAATACTTGATACTTTATAATTATGTGCAAACTAATAATTATCATTATTATTATCATTTGATAGAGATATTTACTAAGATTTACAAGTAAATCACTGGTCCATTGCATTTTTTAATTACATAGTTTAGTTATAACAATATTTTCAAATTTAAGCTTTAAATAACTCATAAAGAGATGTTATGCCGTTAAACAAATAAAACCAAACCTTTGTAAATATTTGATGACAATCATAACTATTTATATTTTCAATGTTCTATTACAAACATTTTTATAGCACTTGATTTGTCTCCACTTTGCTTGCACACAGTTATACGGTTTCAATTATTCCTATCTAATAATATTAACAATTTTTAAACTGATCTATTTAACTCCTAGATCAGACCCTAATAGGTATTATCACGAACCGGAAAATAAGTTTAACAAAGGTTAAATTTGGTTTAAATTTAGCTACTAAAAATTTCACTCGATGTAGATTATACTCGAGAGATTTTTTTCCAAATGGGTGCGTATTATACAAGAATGCAGGTTATACAAGATTAATTACGGTACATATTTTTAATCTCTAAAAATGATTAAAATCAAGCCGAACTTCATTTATTTTCAGATTCACCATTCAGCCACCTTGAAAGCATTTCTACAATAGCATTTTCTAGAAGAAAAATGAAGGTGACTTTTCTTTAGAAAACATCGTGCAAGTGTTATTTTTATCCCCCCCTCTCTCTCTCTCTGGTAGTTTAATCAGAACTGTTCCTCGATTCTCTTCCAATAATCAGACAACCCTTCTTTAAAAAAAACAAAAAAACCGCTCCAAATAAATGTATTTCCTGCAATATTTCAAGGGTATGCTATCTTGCTAAAAATTCTGTATTAAATTCAATTGGTCTCGACTGGATTTAGTAGCTTAATCTTTTTAAAATTCCTCCCAAGTCTGTGTTCAACACATTTAGCCTTACGTCTGTTTCGGGCATTGAAAAACATTTTCCGGATGAACTTAAAAATAAGTTCGGTGATGTTTTTCAAGAGGGTCTTGGTTGCTGTACTAAAAGTAAGGCAATCTTGATTTCGCTGGACCTCTCAATGGACAGTGTTATTTTATACTTGTTGACACTTACAGGAAATGGCCATGTAGCAGAAAGAATTTCAAATCATTATTTAGTGCGGGAATTGTTTTGGCCGTTGGAGTTTCGAATTTACATATTTCGTCCAATGAGAATGACTGATGCCATTCTACCCGGGTCACCCCTCACGGGCAACATAAAAGGCCGCGCTAACCATTCTCGCCCTCTCTTCGCTTCCTCCCTTGCTAGCAGCGGGACAGACCATCCTTTTCCTCTCTCATCACAGAGCAGTCCACTAAGCATTATGAGGAGAGAACATCCAATTTATGGACCATTAGTGTCTGGGAAATCATTCTTTTATCATTCATCTTTACTTCTAAACCAACGGATCCTCGGAGAAACAAATTGGATATTTTCGACTCCTGCATTTCAATTCTTGTCCTGACGACAGCATCTCAACCCCTGCTTTGATTTCAGCCTCTTAATTCCGGCTCTATCATTTACAACCGTTTTCTCCTTCTTGCGACTTACAGCACAAGGGTTATCTTTCTGGCTGTCATTAAACTTCCAAATCGAAAACTATCAATATCTTCGTCAACTCATTTGTTCTTCGTTTTAATATAACAAGAGGCAACAGAACTCTACAACCTTAACTGCCATTTTTGAATAAATGGTAATATTATCTGCCCTTTTGTTATAACCCGAAATTTTTCAAATGAGTCGCATCACTGCAGATGAAACAATTCTGAAGTTGAAACAGATTTTTAGTCGCTTTGAAATCTCACAAATATTAGTTTCTAATTATGGCATTGTATTCAATTCAGGTAAATTTTCAAATTTCTGTACACTTAATGGTATCCAACATTTTAGAACACCATCTTTTCATCCACAATCAGGCAGGTTGTTGGAATTTTGTAAATTCGGCAGTGAATAATTGCTCGAATGCCATTGGCTTATTTTGAAGTTGAACCGTTACTGACCGCCCCGTGGTGGGATGGTCGTCAAATACCGCTCTCTCTCTTTCCACTTTTGGTTGCTGGCATCCTGCCTTTTCGCTTGGAGTTTCGTTTTGGCTCCTTTTGCCTTTGGGCAGTTTAGGTCTTAGCCAGGAGCTGCTAAAATCCCCCGTTAGGCCATTTTGCTTGGGGAGAATTCGACCATTTAGCGAACGCAAAGTAAGTCGTCTCACCTGGTCATCATTCTAGTTATGCCACTTGAAGACCTTAAAAAGTAAAAGAAAAGTTTTTAAATGTCGTAGAGAAATGAAGTTTTTCTCCACGCAAAAAAGCAACGAACGTATTGGTACCACGTGTTTACTCTGGGAGAGAGTATCTTTCGACGTTGTTAAACTGAAGAATTCAAAAAGAAATCCAACGAGAAGATTTGAGAACCTACTTAAATTATGAAGCAAGTCTGCAGAAAGAAGGAATTATTCAGCTGAAAACACAGTGCATAGCCGGCGAATTAGCGGACTTTCTGTGGGCAGAAGTGTCGGAAATTTATCCGCTTACAGATAAATTCGACCTTAGCCCGCGTCTGAAATAAAATGGGGAGGGGAAAAACAGGATGATAACACAAGTGGTCTTGTTTGGTTACAACACGAAAAAGTTTATTTACAGCAAAATTGCATGTATTTTCCCTTATACGAGTGTCACAATATTTTCAAAAAAAACCTAGGCGCCTAGTAACAAAACAAAACAATATAAAACAGTTGCTACATGATGGGTTTCCACAAACAAAATTAATCCACGAAAATATTAGTACAACAGAGAAAGAAGGAAAGAAATACGCTTACTCAAACAGGGTTTTTACAAACAAAATTAAACCACGGGAATTTGTGCAAAGCAAAATAAGCAGTCCATTTGCAGAGTCACTGTAGTTCTTGAAAAAGACTTCAACTCTTTGTCCTGTTTTTTTCTCTCCGAAATTTCAATTTCTGTTTCTTACAGTAGTCTGCAATGCAGGTGGTAATATCTTCTTTTCTTTCTTCTTGTTACAATACTCCTTCCTCCAGAGTCAGCTAGAGCACATAATTTCTCCAAGGCATACGTCGCATGCGCTGGGATTAAGGTGAATACGCGAATTCAACTTTTCGAAGTTGAACCACAAAATCAATTTCAGTTCCAGTTACATTAGGTACGTCCGCTCTCCCCTACCGTGAAGTAAAAAGGGAGATTCAAGTTGAATTGTAACTTCCCGAGTCCTCAAAGCGAGCAGCCACTCTCAGTGGCTGTTGAGGAGTGGAAAAAAAACAAATTCAACTTTTCGAAGTTGAAATTCAAAGTGCTAAAGTATGTCAACCTTGGACAGAGCTTGGGATACGTCCGCTCTCTATCCTGAATTATAACATACAAAGCATATACTTTAGGTCCATTTTTGCTGTTGTCGGAGTCGAGCTTTCATTGTAGGAGCTGCATTCTCCCAGGCATATGTCGCATATGCTAGGAAGTAAAGGTGAATTCAACTTTTCAAAGTTGACTCGTAACGTCCAAAAAGTCCACTTCAGTGCTGGACTCCTCAAACAGCAGCCGCTCTCTCTTGTTACCGGGAAGTAAGAGGGAAGCAGAAGACCGTTACCCCACATGGTCGACCCGCATACGGAGTCAGCCACCGAACCTTTTCCTTCCACGTATTTTCGTACCAAAGTACGAAGCAATGGCTCTATGCCAGAGATTAAAAGCGCATTCAACCCAAAGAAAGGATGCGAACAAAATAATACTACTAATAATAAAAGGGCCACGCAATGTACTATCCTGAAAAGCAATAAATGTTTAATAAGAGAGGTTCAAAAAGAAAAAGAACATTTGAAAAAAAAAGAAAAAAGGAACTTTCGAATTGTAATACCCAGTGAAGATATTCACTAAAAAAAATAGTAAAACTTTTAGTAAATTGGTGGTTCGACAACGAGTAAGTCATGGTTAAATTCCAATTGCTTTCCTGTATTTTTCCTTGAATTTACATTATTTGTATCTTTTCGTTGCATATTTTTTATATTTGCTTTATGTTCCAAAAGAGTTGAATTCATAATTCAGTTCGCATATGGAAACATATGCAAATCGCTGGTGTTAACTTTTGGGAGTAATGGTTTATTTCTCTAGAAATAAATTACTTTTTATGGGAAAACTTGTTTTGTTGTAAAAAAACATAGTTGTCCATTTTTTTACTAGTTAATATTAGTACTAGCATTCCCTTTCTCTTTTGCTGTATATTTTTCTATTATCCTTCTTTCTCTCACACTCTTCCAGATTTGGTTGACTGTTTTGTCAGTCTCTCCTACCATAGCTTAAGTGTAACTAACACTTTAAACTTACTTTTAGAACACATGGTAATTGGGTAAAATTCTATAAAAAATGACTAATATACGTAAACACTTTTGTTAACCTCGCGTGTGTTGGACTTATCAATTATTTCGCCATAACGTGGAACGTTTTGTAGATACTTTTAAGAGGGCACTCATAAAAAAGAAAAGAGAGGGAACCACACAAGAAATAGTGCTACACCAAATCCAAACACACCTTATGGTAACTCACCAGCAGAAGCATTGATGAATCATAAAGTTTGCATATACATCCATCTTTCTGCTAAACATTCCCAAAAACAATTAAATAAACATCATAGAACAGTGAAACGCACATATGTACAAGGACAATCTGTACTTGCTAAAGATTACCGCCATGACAAAGAAAGATGGATTCAAGGACGTATTCTGCGCCATTCTAGGAATGTCACATATATGATGTAGATATAAAGTCTATAGTTTTGGACTCGACATACAAACCGATTACGATCCTCTCGCCTTCCAGAGACCAAATTAAACTTCACCTTACCGCTAGATATCCTATTGGACACTTTCGAACTGCCTCAACAATGTTCCCAAGATATACTAAAGGATAATCCTGGGACTCTGTAAAGCAGGATTAAGGTCGCTGAGAGTGTTCACAATTCTCTTTGGAAAGTTGACAACGATAACCTAATCCTTTTACACAGCGTAGTAATGTTTGGATGAGTTTCTGCTAACCTCTGTTGGTATTCCGTGGGGTGTCCCTTTAGCGAGTACAAAAGTTCGTACTGCCTCGTTGGTAAAGAAAGTGTATATATATATATATGTGTGTGTGTGTGTGTGTGTGTGTGTGTGTGTACGTGTTTATTGAACCGTTAGCTTAGTAGGCGAGTAACAGTTTTTGTCATGTTAACTTTACGGTGGTTCCAGGTAAAAGAGACCGAATTCGCTTTTCCCTGTCCATCACAGAATGCCCGGCTTTTGGTATTCTTCCGCCGGCTCATTTGATTGGTTCAGTTCAACCAATTTACTTCTGTGTGGGAATTCGTCCGCCAGTGAGAAATAAATCTAATTCGCTCTACATCACCCACTGCTTAGGCTTACAGCCAATAGAAAAGAAATAAACGAGGAAGGGTTTGTCCAGGTCAGCAGTCAGAAGAAAACCTATCAGTAAAATAGTCTGATGTTCATTAGCCTTGCTTATATGTATACTGTTTTACTCAGCTTCTTGGGCCAATGGACTCGCCGGCCACTACATATAGTGGTGACATATGTAGGTGTAGGACGTATATGCATTGTTGAGTGTGCATCTTGCATTGGCTGGTGCAAAGTCTATGGGGGGAATATGTGGTTCTTGTGTGTCTGTATATGTAAAGGCCCGTTTCACCCTATCGAGTGATACAGTTTTTTTAACACACACGTCCAGGGTGAAAAGTTTGTGTGTGTAAGGACACGATAAGGACCGGTATAAGGTCGAATAAGAGGGGTTCTCACAGAATCATTTCGGAGAAAAACATGAGTCCGAGAAGCGATGTCTCTAGAGATGGAAGATTTTGTGGTTTGCTGCCGATGGTTCATGGGTGGAAGATCATTGAAATAAGATCTCAGTCTGTTGATATACAGATCTGGATCTGTTGCAGTTATATCTATCGGGTTCAGCATCTGACATGGCAAGGATAGAGGTACTCTGTAAACGAATTCGGCTGGGGAGTATCCTAGATCCTCCTTAATAGCTGCATGACAGCCAAGAAGGACGATAGGTACGTACTCACTCCATCGCTGCTGATCGGGATAAGCATGCAATGCGGCTTTCAATTGGCGGTGGAAGCGTTCTATCATACCGTTCGAAGCTGGATGATATCTAGTCGTACGGATACGTTTTATCCCTAAAATCCTAGAAAGTTCTTGAAAGAGATGAGATTCGAACTGTCTGTCACGGTCGGAGGTAATAGGCGTAGGAACTCCGTAACGTGATATCCTACCCGATATTAGGGCTTGTGCTACAGATTCTGCCGAAATGTCGTCTAGGGGAATGGCTTCGGGCCAACGTGTGACGCGATATATACAGGTCAGGAGATATTTGAATCCTCGACTGACCGGCCATGGTTCAACGATAACAATATGAATGTAACTGAACCTAGCGTCTGGAGTGCTAAATGTTCCGAGAGGTGCGCGGATATGCTTGTGCACCTTTGATTTCTGACAGGATACACATAAACGTGCTCAGGCAGTAACGTCGCGTCTCATATTCAGCCAGAAGAATCAAGACGAAATTAGCTTCACTGTGGCCCCTACTCCGGGGTGTGCTAAACTGTGCAGGGTATCAAAAACAGCCCGACGATGAATCATTGGAACGAGAGGGCGAGGTGAATCTGTCGAGATGTCGCCGATCATCTGTGTGTCCAAAGTGGATACTGGCAGATATATAAATTTGCTGGTCGCAAATTCAGGTGACAACAGGTCCAACGTATCCAGACGTGGCTGGTCCGAGGCTTTACGTTGAAGATCGATAACCGAAGCCGATGACAGAGAATTAATTAGAAGGCACGACAAGGCGTCGGCTGCAACGTTCTATTCACCGGTGATATGTCTGATATCGCTGGTAAATTGAGAAATGAAATCTAAGTGTCGATTTTCGTGGGGTGAATATTTATCCGGCTTAGAACGCAATGCAAACGTAAGCGGACGATGGTCTGTATAAATTGCAAATTGGCGACTCTCGAGTAAGTGCCGAAAATTTTTCACTGCGAGGAACATAGCTAGAAGTTCACGGCCGAATGTGATGTAGCGCTGTTCAGCCGGTTTCAGCTGTTTGGAAAAGTATGCAAGAGGTTGTAGCCGTTGTTGGTGCTGCAACACTACAGCTACCGCTGTGACTGATGCATCAATGACCAGTGAAAACTGGACACCAGGTACAGGGTGTTCGAGCAGTGATGTCTTAGCCAATTTTTGTTTCACTTCATTAAAAACTACCAGCTCGTTCGTGTCCAATGAAATTTGCTCATTTTTCTTTTTTCTGTTACGTAACAGGTTGGAAAGAGGAGACACAATGTGGGATAAAAAGTCTGTAATAATTTAGCAGACCAAGGAGGCGCCGTTGTCGGCGAAGTGAAGTGGGTGGTTGAAAATCTTGAAGAACCTTCACTTTTTCAGGTAGTAGAGATATACCTTTTAGACTGATAGTGTGGCCCTGGTAAACAAGTGATGAAGCGCCAAAAACACATTTACCAGGGTTAATTCTTATCTGATATTGTCAGAATAATTTGAATAGTAGGCGGAGATGAGTGATGTGTTCATCAGGTGAGGTGCCCGTGGTGTAATGGTTATCGTCGTTGGAAATGGACACGGCGACACGAGTTCAAATCCTGGACGAGGCTGATTGCATTTCACATAGCACTAGTACCCTTGGAAAAGGTATGAATCCAATTATTCTCCCTCCAGCTATGGGTAAATAGCAGGGCAGACTAGGTTCTTCAGCCTTGGTGAGGGAACTAGTCTAAGAGAAGGAAAACTCTGAATTCAGACCTGTTAAACTCCGCTTAAGAATTGACCTTGTGTCATATCCTGCCCGAGCGGACGGGTTGGTAAATATGGTTCCTCTAGTGAGGCACTTGCTACGAGAATGTCGTCAATGTAGTTATATACAAAGTCTAGATCTTGCACTACTTCATCGATGAAACGTTGGAAAGTACTCGCAGCATTTCGCAAACCGAAAGGCATAGTCAGAAATTCGAACCTTCCGAATGGGTTTGTTACAGCAGTTTTGGGTATGTCAGCCGAATTCACAGGTATCTGATGGTAAGCTTTAACCAAATCCAGTTTGGAGAAGATCTTACAATCATGCAGTGAAGAAGGGAAATCCTGAATGTGTGGTATTGGGTAACGATCGGGTACAGTCATGGCGTTCAATCGTCAAAAGTCTCCAGTCGGCTGACAATCTCCGGATCTCTTTGGGACCAAATGCAATGGGGAAGCTCATGGACTAGATGAGGGACGTATTGTTCCCAGCTATAGCATGTGGTTCAACTCAGCCTTTGCTGCTTTCAATTTCTCTGCTGGGAGGCGGCGAGGACGTGAAAACACAGGGACACCAGTGGTTTCGATATGGTGTTTTATGAAGTGAGTAGGCTTGCTCACCACAAAATTCAAGTTGGTCAAATCAGGGAAAGAGGATAACAATGTCTGAAAAGGGTCATCAGAAACGGCGATGAAGAATACCGAGCTGATAGATGAGACAGTAGATTTCAAACCCGGGACAGAAAGCTCCGTATTAGCATCAATCAGCCGTCGTCTGCGCATATCGACTAGCAGGTTGTAAAAGTGTAGAAAGTCTGAGCCCAGAATAGGGTAGAGCAGAAGATACTGTGAAAATCCACGTAAAATCTCTTCATAATTCCAAGTCTAGAGAACGAGAAATTTGACCGTACGTGGGGATTGGTGAATGATTTACAGCTTGCAGCGAACTTGATGATACTGGCGGTTTCTCCGTAAGAAGTTTCAAAGGCCATACGCTGCAGGCAGTGCCTATATCGATCAAATAGCATGCTTGTGATACAGTATGGTTATTAGGTAGTGCTTGGGGAGACTGTGCCATACTCAGGTCTCCTGAAATCAGTTTCCCTTGTTTGTAAAACAACAGGGCTGTTTGCAATTATGCGCCACTGCACCGAAACAACTGTGGTAGAAACAGAATCCTGGTTTGTTTATTCAGCGATGATGTGGCGATGGCGAACGGCTCCGGAATCGACGTCTTGGCAGTTGAGATCGAGAGACATTCAGTCTTTATACCTCTTTAGTGAGTTGTTCTATAACTTGAAGAATAGCCGAGGACTGATTGGTGTCATGTGTTGGCGCTGAAGAGAAAGAGGAGACCTCAGCCGGTGGCTGAAATGTAGCTGAGGAATTTGATGTTCTTTTTTTTTAAAGCTTCGTTTTGGTCGAACAAAATGTTATGTTTATTGGTCCATGTCTTCTTTTCATGTCCGAAACGCGTGTCTAAATTTAAACAGCATGTTTGAGTTGGTATGAATTCGTGGATGGGCTGAAAAGAAAATAATTCCTTGTTGGAAAGTTTTTTTGGTCTTTTTCGTCGTAGAGGCGCGTATTCAAAAAATATCGGAGGTCATCGTTGTTTCATTATCTTTTCTGTGGGTGCCAATGGATTAGAGACAATACAACGAACACGTCCATTTCTATATCCCGGGTCTTTATTTGTAAATACCGTCACCCTAAACGGTGAAAACCCTGGTTCAGTTCCTTATGCAACATCTTCCCGTTTCTAAAGAACGGAAAAAAAACTAACAAAAATTAAAATAGAATGTTTTAAACTCTTTTAGTGGCCTAAGCATTCATTGGGCTGACTACCCTCTTGCCTAACAGGGATTATTCTCCCTTTTTCACTTTTTGTTGTGAAATCCTGAAATCTAGCAGGATCTCTTATTACTCTTCCTGACCGTGTTGCCCTCACTCTTTCTGGACTTAGTTTTGTTGGGGATGGTGTCGGGCAGTGTTTGAAGTGGTTTTGCTTTGTGGTTGAAGTAATGCTCTTGCTTCCTGCTGTCCCGCTTCACCACCTTTTTTTTAGATTTTTGAGCAATTCTGGCTTGAGTAAATCCTCTCTAGTTGGGAGAAGTGTTTTTGTTCTCCTTGACATCAGCTTCTGAGGTGGTGATAAGAAACCTTTTGCTGGCGTATTCCTGTGATCCAACATTGCTAGGTATGGATCAGCTTTATCTTCCATCGCTTTCCGGAAAAGATTCTTTGCCATCTTTACCGCTGATTCCATTTTGCCATTTGCCTTACTATTGCTGACAAGTGTATGTGTAAAACACCACTTTTTCGCCAAGGTGGAAAATTCCTGGCTACTAAACTGGGGCCCATTATCAGTTACCACCTGATCTAGTATTCCCTGTCGTACAAGATGATCAATTTCCCAGAAGTTGCTCATGTAATCAACTGTGCAGAGATAGTCTATCTGCAAACTTAAAGAGATCCACTCTCACGTTTGCCCAGGGTCTGTCAGGAACTTCATGGACCATTAATGGTTCTGCAGGATTGGCTACTTCATATTTTCTACACGTGGGGCATTTTGAAACATAGTCTCTGATGTCACTGTTCATATTTGGCCAATACAAACATTCTCTTGCTCTTCTGCAACATCTTCTGATTCCCAGATGTGTGTAATGTAGCTTTTCTTTCAACACAGCCCGCTGGGTCATCGGAATCACTACACGCATGCTAAAATATGGTCTCACCTCTGGGTCAAAATGTATTTTGTCTTTTGGCCATCCCTCCACAATTATCTGCTGCAACTGCTGCATGCTTCTGTCTTCCTTTGTGGCTTAGTACAGTTCGAGCAGCCTTCTCTCTGTTACAGGAATATATTCAGCTTCCTTGACATCATCCTCATTGTCCATATATTCACTGCTCACTGCATAGATGTATGCTCTTGATAGTGTGTCTGCATGGATCATCTTCTTACCCAGAACTGTAGCATTGTAAACTTGTTGTCTCATCAACATGTTTTGCCGTCGTTTTGGGCATTTCCCCAATTCCTTTTTCATTATCGCTTCTGATGGCTTATGATCAGTCAGTACCGCGATCTGTCGACCAAACGTATATTGGTGAAACCGTTCACATGCGTAGACTACTGTAAGCAGTTTTTTTTTTCAATTTGTGCATACCGGGTTTCTGTGTCTGTAAGCGCTCGGCTAATATAGGCTAGAGGTTGACCCTCTTGCAGTAATGCAGCCCCCATGCCCTTCTCACTTGCATCACATTCAATGAACAAAGATTAGTTAGGATCATAGTACCTCAATACTGGTGCCTCACTCACTAACTTTTTGATTTTCTCAAAAGCCTCTTCATGAATTTGGGACCACGTCCATGGCACATCTGACTTCACTAGATTTCGAATTGAGGCCACCACGTCAGAGATGTGTGGCAGAAATTTTACCAGATAATTCACTAATCCCCCCCGATCGTTGAACTCCCTTTATGTCTGTTGGGCACGGCATATCTTTTATTGGTTATACTTTCTCAGGATCAGGACGTAAACCATCACTGGTTATCATGTGTCCCAGGAAAGATGTAGATGTTTGTCGTAGGTTCAAATTTTCAGCGTTCAGTCGCATCCCACGATCAAGACATCTCTGCAACAGTTTCCTGAGTTTTATGTCATGACCGACCCTTGCTTCTTCCATTGTTTTACCTTTCCCAATCACCAGATCATCTGCTTTATTAATCACCCCTTCTAAGCCAGACAAATTGTTAAAAAGGATCTTTTGAAATATCTCTGGAGCTGGAGTAATCTCGAATGGTAAAACATTCCACCGAAACTGACCATATGGTGTGGCAAATGTTGTCAAGCGACTGCTAGCTTCATCTAATTTTATGTGCCAGAATCTAGAGTAGAAAATACCTTGCTGCCAGCCAGTTCTGGCAGTAAATCGTCTAGTGTAGGTAACTGGAAATGTTCCCGCTTAAGAGCCTAATTTAGTGGTCTATGCATATTCGTAAGTTTCCATTTTTCTTAACCACTAGTACCAATGCGCTTACCAATGGTGTTGGCTCACTTACTGGTTCAATAACTTTCTTTTTTACAAGTTTTTCTAATTAGGCTTTTAAATTGTTTTTAATTGCTACTGGTATTCTCCGGGCTGCAGCAACATTTGGTGTTACACCTGGATCCACTTCCAAATGTACCTCTCTAGGTAACTGGCCCAATTCCTCCTTGAATACATCATTGAATTCGGCTATAATTCTGTCCGAGTGCTGGCTGCTGAATTCATCCACATGAGAAACTTTGACAACCATTTTGAACTTGTCATTACTGAACGTGATGAGTGCCATCATTTGAATTGCATTTGCGCCAAATTTGGGGGTGGAAGTCCTTTTTCATAATGACAAACTTGACTGCATATTTGTGTCCAATTTCGGGGTTTATCATTTTAACCCGGCACTCCCCCAATGGTTTCATCTCTGTTCCATTCCACATAACAAGAGCCTTATTTGAGTGTTCAAGTGTTTTTCCCATGACGTGTTTCTCATTCAATAAATTGCCTGATGCTCCATTATCAAGCTGAAAAACAATTGACCTTTCTTTCACTATCATTTCTGCTTTTATCACTTCTTATCTTACAGCATTCACTTTATCCTTTATTGTCACGCCGTCTACATGTCCATAGTCTGAACCACTATTACTGTCATTGTCACCACCATATTGTTGTGTTTCGACTCTCTGAACCTTCTTTTTACTTGATAATTTGCATTTCACAGCAAAGTGGTTCTTTCTATTACATTTAAAACATGTTTAAAAACTTTTTACTCGGTTCATGTCACAGTGCACACGTCCTGCACATTCTGTCAGTTTGTGCTGATGGCTTTCTCTTGGGTTTGAAATCAACTCTGTTCACTCCCTCAGGTTTCTGGAGTCTAGACTGTACCGCAGCATTTTCTGACAGCTTACAGATGTCAATGCATCTTTGTAAATCCAAATGTCTTATTTTCAATAACTCAGCTTGTGTCTGGGGATTGTGTATTCCCAGAACTACCTGATTGCGAAGTACTGATGAGACGCAATTATCACAAAAATTGCACGTTTTTACCAACGTCCGAAGCGCCGTAATAAATGATTCCACAGTCTCCTATTCTCCTTGCTTTCTTGTGTGAAAAATGTACCGCTCGTAGGTTTCATTTGCGTGTAGCGTATTTATCAAACGTCTGAATTATTTCACTGGGTGTTCTTTCATCTTCAGGTGTTGACAATTGATACCCATAATACACTTTCAATGTCTCGTTTCCTAATGTATGAAGCAAAAGAGTCGTTTGGTATTGTACTGTCTCGTCAAATACGTAATAATTGCATAGTTATGCCATTTCAGCTCAAACAATTTCCAGTTCGTCGATAAATTATTCTCCATACATAGGGGTGGTGGTGGTATTGTGCAAGCCACTGGTTTGCTTGTTTCTTCCATGCCGATCTCCGACATTTTTCTTCCCCCATGTGCACACCAATTAAAAATTAAAACAAGAACAATAAACATTACTTATCTGTCTTTCTAAAATACATTCCTCCCTTTTTTTTCTTCTTTCTCGTTCTTGCTTTGATATCCTTAAATCCCACCGCCTCCACCATGTTTCATAATCTTTTCTGTGGGTGCCACGGATTAGAAACAACACAACGAACACGTCCATTTCTATATCCCGGGTCTTTATTGGTAAAGATACATTAGTAACATCGGAAAAGGCCGTAACCCTAAACCTTGGTTCAGTTCCTCATGCAAAAACCATTTGTAAAGCGGAATTAAGGTCGCCGAGGGTGTTCTCAATTCCCGTTGGAAAGTTGACAACTTAATCTTTTTACACAACGTAGTAATGTTTGGATGAGTTTCTGCCAACATCTGTTGATATTCTGTGAGGTGTCCCTTTAGCGAGTGCAAAAGTTCGTACTGCCTCGTTGGTAAAGAAAGTGTATATATATGTGTGTGTGTGTGTGTGTGTGTGTGCACATGTGTGTGTTTATTGAACTGTTAGCCTAGTAGGCGAGTAACAGTTTTTGTCATGTTAACTCTTCGGTGGTTCCAGGTAAAAGAGACCGAATTCGCTTTTTCCTCTCCCTCACAGAATGCCCGGCTTTTGGTATTCTTCCGCCGGCTCCTTTGATTGGCTCAGTTCAACCAATTTACTTCTGTGTGGGAATTCGTCCGCGAGTGGGACATAAATCTAATTCCCGCTACAACTCAACGTAAACATATACTTAGGAAATCGTATAGACTTAGGAGAAAACCCTATCAACTACAACAAAATTCCCGAAATATGTCGCACGAGCAAAAGACTAAAAAGAGGAGGTGTTAAGGAAGAGTTATCTCCCTCTAACGAATGACTGACTCTTCAGGGACAAAGGATAGTGCAAGATGGCTGCTTGACAACACACAATATGAAAACAGTAAATTGCTTATCCAAACCAATCCTCCAGTATCCTGGTCGGTGAGAAAATAAAAAAAAGAATATTGTTGTGTTAAAAATATATTTAGCTGTTTTTTGTTATATTTTGTTGATCTTAAATATTTGGGTTATAACAATATTTTTATAAAGCATCATTATAGCAGCAGCAGTTTCTTTGGGGAGACCATATACTATAAGTATTTGCTCCATCTTTCTTCTGAGTATAGAATCAAATGCCTTGGTGAAGTTTACTAAAAATAGTATAGGCCTGAGATATTTTTTTGCACGGATTTTTTTCGACCGATTGTCAGAATACATGATGTTGCGAATCGGTCTTGTATCAGAAAGAAACTTGTATTTTTGTTTGGCGCGTAATTCAATTTGACCGTTAGAGTCGCCGAACATTTTCACCCAATCAGGATGACCTGTCCTATTCATCCCGAACCATATTTCCTAGCAGCACCAAAAATTGAAGAAAGCCCGCGAAAACTCTCTCTCCCTCAGAAATCCTCAATGGGGACGGACGTCTTATCGCCTTCTGAATAACAGTAGCAGCATCATACACTATGAGGACAGCCATCTAGTTTATGGACCCCTTGGGTCTATTCTTCTAGACCAAGGGACCCGAGTTAAAAACAAATTTGATGATACACTCTAACAACTTCCTACCTTCTTTCCTTCCTACGAGACTCGCAGCATACCAGCGTAAACCCCTTACTTCATGCTGCCATTAAAACCTTCCTTTAAAACCTAACGACGTCTTCGTTCTTCTCCACACCTTTATTTTCCATCAACATATAGCGAAGGGATACCAACCAACGAAATAACAACGCTACCAACGAAATACCAACGCAACCAACGTAATACTAACGCAACCAATGTAATACCAACATAACCAACGCAAAACCAACTTAAACCAAAAACCTAATAACAATAATAATAATGCCATCCCCATCGCTATAATCTCTCCGAAAGCCGTTTTGATTTTTCCTAAGAATTTTCCCGATTTCAGACCGATTACGATTAAGAAGCGGAGCATTATAAACTTTAGCAGATATAACAGTAACAGTTATGTCTCTGTAGTTCTTAGTGATTCTGAGATCTCTTTTCTTGGGAAAGTGGGGGACTGCAGCCTTTTTTCCGTTCTTCTACTGTGTTTTGTATAATCGAAGAAGAACGTTATTAAATTATCTTGTCTTCCATACTTCAAGAGGTATTTTGTCGAGGCCAGCAGCTTTTTTGCTTTTAATTCTTTTCAGTACTGCGTCAAGTTCTTGTTTCATAAACTGTACTAGTTTCATGTCTAGTTGGCTATTAAAAAATTTTAATAGGTTTATCAGTTTCTGGAGGGTTTAGAAACCTTCCAGAAACTGATAAACCTATTAAAAATTATTCTTGAAATGTTCTTTCTACTTGTGAGGTTTTTATTTTTAACTGGCAACTTTTAATTTTGCTCGAGATGCTCTTTCTTCCACTTACTGTCTGCCATGCTAATCGTGATTGTCAATCTTCTATCAAATTTCTGATTTCATTGACTTGGCCTTGAATGTATTCTACGTGTTCTTTTACGGATATTTTAGTTCTTTCTTGACTTTCTTAAGTTTCTGTGTATTCGTATTTGTTAGGTTTCTTTTAAGTAAGGATTTTTTTCATATCTTATTCTTCCCAAACTCCTGTTGACTCCCAGGAAACCTTACATCTGGTTCTTAGTTCAGTTGATGTGCACTCGGCTGCTGCTGCTATATGGGCGGTTACGAAGTTTTCATATTCGTCATTCTGAGTAGGTCTCTCAGAATTCTCCTGAAGAGAATCAAACTTGTTTTTTGAAGTTATATTGATTGATTATATCCCTATTGGCAAGTGAGGAGCCGTCATATCGAGAAGATTTTTCTTATTTTTAATTGCCTTCTACGTATGTAGTGCTAGAAAGGATTATTTTATGTCAAGATTTCACTCCAAGCTTCGAGAAAAATTATTTCTACAAATATGTTAATTATACCCAGAGGATACCTTATGTTTTATGCCTGCTTATTTTCACAAGTTCAAGACATGAACGTTTACAAGAGAAAAACGACCGTAAATCTTTTGTAATTTTCGAGCAGCGATAGGGGTTATTCTGTGCAATTTGTTCGAGCAGGATGAACACGCCTTTCTTAAAAGAAAATTTACCAAGTTTTGTATCATCGGATGAACGAAGGCTTGTTGTAATTTGCTTCTAGTGACTGCAGTAATTTATTCGGCTTCGGGACCAAATATTGTTCCAGTGCCATTTTTTACCAAGCTTCAACGTGAGGAGGATGATTATCCCCCCTCTCTCTCTTTATCTTTCTCTCCCTCTTTCTCTCAGCCATAAAAAACAGAAGACGGGTAACATGTTGACCCTTGGCCGAGCTGTCAAATAAGAAATGCACCCGTATAAATAATAGGTGCATCCGGTCGAAGATATCCTTGACTGAGGACGGGTTGAATTGGGTGCAAATGTGACGCCTACTAGAAGCAGCTGGACGTCAAACAATGATATAACCCGGTGCGACAGGAAGTTCAGTGAGTTTGGAGTCAGTTAGTTGGAGTATCTGTAGAGAGAACCAGCACCTAGCAGAGGACTATGGGCCCTCAGGACCCCCGATTGAGCAGCCCAGCAGAACGAGAAAGAAGTGCTGCTAAAGACAGAGGAATTTGGGGGTCGATGTGTTGCAGTTTGTTCAGTCTCCAACTCACCTCTCACACATAACCCTTTCGTAACCCTTTCGCAACCCTTTTGAGAATAAAGTGTGAGAGGTATATTTTTCTAAAGAAGTGTGTTCGTTCGTCATTATTGTGTTGACAATGTTTCTGCATGTATATGTATAGTTGGTTGTGACGATGCAACAGACGCTTTTCTTTCTTTCTGCAAGAACTTGAAATTTAAACTTTTGTGAATATCCTGGACTCTTTAAAAAAATTATTTTCTGATTTTGAAGTTTAAGGAACTTAAATAATAAAAAGCATATTTGAATTCTGAAAAAAAAAGGAACATCTTTTCAGTAAGAGAAATTGTCTTTAGTTGTATAGAAGTGATTAGCTTTAATAATTTAACAGTTTTTTGTACTGTGCAGTAAACTTTATGCCAGTTGACTTTGCAGTAAATTAAAATCATTTTATAAATAAATTCTCTTAAACTTTTGCACAAATTCCCCCTTCCCTTTTTTCAATGAGTTAACTGCATGGTAAACACTGTTATGCCGGTTTATAAAATCGACAATCGGCAATTCTGTTTGTTTCTTATATCCTGCGAATTTTTACTGAAACGATTATATGATCAGAAGATACTCTTTCAAAAGAGGAGTATAACTCACAGTTCAAAATTTATTAAATTCTTATTTATAAATGTAAATTCTAACTATGCTTTACCGTTATTTGGTTTGGTGGTAAATCCATAGCTTTCCTTTACTTTTTTTAGAATTTAGTGTTTAGGTATGTAAACCTGTTCACGGGAGAAAACTCCGCTAGATATTCACCATTTCTCTTTGGCGAGTTTTCTAGGCAGAATTTGTTATTTTCGTCTTTGATCAGAACGTTGTATTTGGAAATATGTCGGAAAAGTTAAGATAGCTATTTATGAAAAGTGGTGATATCCGTTTCATTACTGGTAAGAGACAATTGTTGTGCAGATGCTGCCATTAAATGTGGCACACATCATTCTCCGTTAAATTCTCTCTCTGTGCTATTTAATGATTTTAAGGCACAAGGACTGAAAAGTATTCCTACATCTCCAGTTTTTTCATGTATATCCCGACACAAATGTCTATTCATTATCGGGATCATGGTATTTAAGTTTTTCTTTGCTATAGTAATATTTATGTTCTTGCACGTATATAATGTCTATATTCTTTTCAGCTGCAGATACTGTTAGCTGGTTTATTGGGTATAATGTTTTAACCTTAAATATCGCTATATTGAAAATGCTTTTACATTTAAGTAAGTCTGGTTTGGGCTCTGTAGCTGATTTTTCAAACACTGGGATAAAGCTTTAACCTCCGCAGAACGCAATCCTTATTTAGCCTTGTGAAGGGCGATGCAGTTTGTTACATATGGTTGTAATTAGTGTCATGGTAATCTTTCAGTGGTTGTTTTTCTCAATAGACACTACATTAATTGATGAGTAGCACTACCCTAATATATCACAGAACTATTTGATCCTATCTGTTGGCCTACGAAGCTCCTTCACCCTGCATCTGGATATGAAGCAGGCTGTTGACCTGTTGATCTATCCACCATACTTTACATTCACCATGCTGCATCCTATGCTTCCTATTGCAAAATATGTGTAGCTCTCTCAGAAATTATGATCTTCTGATAAGAAAGAGTAACTATAGTGGAATTTAACTTCTCTGGTTTTATCGTCATAGGGTTATCCGGTGTTACGCTTGTAGGGTTTTGATAATGTGAATTATCCTTCATAGAAAAACAAGTTTTATACTCGCGCTTTAGAATTTCTAAGTTTTAACTTAGTAATGTCCAGCTATCCCTTTTTATTTTAATCAGGCTTTGTGCATTGATTTTGCTACTTTTGGTGTTTAATTGACCCCCCACCACGTTTTTTTCTTTTCGGCACTTTTTCCTTCACTATTTTCTGATAATAAGCAATTGCACTAGAAAAATCCTTATGATCAAACTTATCGCTTTTTTTTAGTGACACCATTTTTTTTCGAAAGTATGTTGCAGAGCGGTCGCTCTGATAGTTGTGGATAATCAATGAAGTGAACACAATTAAAAATACTTAATAGAATTTATTTATAGAAACTTAGACTGCTAAAGGGATGAACAAATATGTTTAAATGCAATAAGAGGAAGAAAATCCTTTGGTAAAATTTTCTACGATATGAATGGAAAACTAGAGAAAAATGCACATGAGAATAAAAAGGAGAAATTCTTTTGATGAAAGTCGTCCAGTGAATGTGTGTGTGTGTGTGTGATATATAAATTCCTACCTTCTTGTGTTCATTTGTGCCGACCCGAGCCGTCTTTTTCTATCCTCTGACGGTTCTGTTCGGTTGGCTGCATTACCAGAATTCATGCCCAATCTGCTTATCTTCCCACGTTGTGTTTTCTTTGATCGGGACGACAACTCGGTCGCTAACGAAGTCACCAATCAGACAGTCGACGGATGAGACCGCACAAGAAAAAATAATCGAGACGCCAACAAAAAGCCAAAGGCAGATTCGTAACAAAACAATAATTTCATTAGTAAATAGTCTCTGAAATCATTAAATTTATCAACCTTTCCTAGCAGCTAATTAGATATGTGATACGGAGGCATAGTCTATGATTTTAACAGTCAGTTAAATTTTTGGTATCCGGAGTCTGGTACAAGGCCTATGGTTATTTGTTTTTCGTTACGGTTCTCAGTTTATCAACTATCAGGAATTCGAAGTGTCCACTTTGGAAGTTTAATCAAGGTCTCGACTCAGGAGCTTTTCTCGAACAGCATGGAGTCCTCACACCCATCTTGCACCCCTTTGATATTTTACCAGGCACTACTCCTTCTCAGTGGCAGTTATTTCAATCACGTGACAAGGGTGTCACAAAACGCTAATTTGTAAAACAATTTCAAGAAGAAACATTTTCCCAGGCATTTAGAAATTCGAAGAAAAATCACAATTTTCCCAAACCAGCAATTTGATCAAGTCCACATCTGTCTATCACTGCGTAACCCTAGCGACCTGTCTGCAATGAGAGATAACTCAGTCGTTCCGCTAATCAAGCGCTTGAGAACAATATATTCGCACTTTCTGACATTCTCATTTTCAAAAAAAAAAAAAAAAATTTTTAAATTCATATATTTCTTTCCATTCACATTGTCAGTATATTTGGTTTAGTCAAAACAATTCATATCTCTCTTCTTTTGCAATTAAACTGATCTAAAAAAAAATCTGTATATTTTTTTCTCTTATGTAATATATGAAATCTTCCTTCCAAAATGTATTTTAATTATTTTTATTTGAACGATTTTTCCTTCGATTAATAAATCTACCTGGATAGGCTTATCAGTGTCACACATAAAGGCCTAGAACCTGGCACATCGTCAAAATATGTCTTTTAGAGTGATGCTGGTAGAAAGAGAGGGTTTGATTCTGTCACTCTCTCCTTATAGACTACGTTGACCACATCTTTTTGTGGTCATTAGCAGAATTATTTTCATAAATCCGGGAAGTAATTACCTTTTGTGTCATCTAGTGCCAAATAGTCCAACTCAATGACAGGCAAGGTATGTAATACCTACAAGTACACCATGGTTAAATATTTACAGAAAAATTCGATATTCAAAATTTTTGCTTACCTCAGAGCAGTGTCTGGTCGTACTTTTTTAGTTTTCATACTAGATTATTTACCAAAAGAAAATACTGGGATTAAAGATGTGTTGTCGAGCAATGCAAAATTCCCTAAAACATTACTAAACAGACTTAAATAAGAATAAAGAAGGTGCATTATTTTAATTAAATATTTTCAAATAAAATATTTCTCACTCTCATTTTGTAAGCAAAAGTTAAAAGGTTGGGCTGAAAATTTCATTGGCTGAAAAGATCAATAGGATGATGTTATATCTGCTGTTGATGACTTTTTTGTTACCAATGAGATTCATGTAATAAGTGATACTCACGCAGGTATATATTTTCTTAGACATCTTTGTTCGAGTGAACCATAAGCAACCTTACATACTTTTTAGGACCGTCCAGAGTGAGGCTGGTACAAGTAAACAAAACCTTCGTTCCTGCAATAATGTTGCAACGGTTAATATAACAGCAGTAGCTACTAGTCAAAACTGTTACACACCCCTCTGTGCGATTGAAATTTTTAAGTGGGATGTGTGATGTTTCTACTGATCTTGTATATGTGTATGCATGCATATATACATTTGTGTATTCTTCTTTTCCTTCGTTCGTTAATTTGTTTTTCTTTTTATTTATTTATTGTTTCTATTCTATTATAATGTCCATTTACTGGTAATATTAGTGGTGTTTCATCTGTTAATATGTATTCCTTATAGCGTGAAGGCGTTCTCTCATGTCTTCCTGATAAGTTTCGATTATCGGCATGGTCTTCATATGGTCTAACTTTCTGTTGTGTTTGGCCTTTGATCTCTCTGTTTCCGCGTTGTGGATGGGGCCGTACGTAGGTGGCGCCGGTTTCTCCTTATGGTGCGTTGGGGTCTCTTTGCTAATTGAACGCAGCCTTAATGCTGATGTAAATCTTGTTCTTACAGATGATGGGGGGGGGGGCGGCTGGTTGTGGCCGATGTTGCCGTTAAAGGTTTCAAGTTCCGGGTAGTCGCGGTTTATACGCCCAATATCGCTCAAGAGAGGTTTTCTTTTTTTCGGCGGTTAGAACCGTTCCTTAACGTTCCGAAACGGATAGTTTTAGTGTGTGATTGGAATGCGATCCTTGGTCCCTAGATAGACAGGGTCGGGAGGGGAGCTAGAGGGTCGGGAAGGTGTGAAAGCAGCCTGATCAGCTTGATGGCTCGTCACGATTTGGTCGACAGGTTTCGTCTGGATCACCCGGGGAGGGAAATGTGGACGTGGCTAGATAGATCGCCCTCTGTTCGTGCCAGAGTGAAGAGCTGACACTGATTTTGTTACGTGTCCCACGTTCCACTATGTAGCGCAGACTGACCATAGGCTTGTTAGGTTAGTCTGCGGTTACCTGATAAGCCTAGTCTAGCCGGCTACAGGAAGTTCAATACCTCCTTATTGGAGATATGGGACTTCCGGTACAGGCTGGAATCCCTAGTTCAGTGGATATTAGTGGGGCTGGTTACCAAGAATAAGTGGTGGGGGATATCTTAAAGGTTTTGTCATCAAATACGGTCACCAGCTCAACTTAGATAAGATCAAGGTGGCAAAATCTTTAGAAGATAAGGTTTCCCAAGCGGTGGAAGGGGGATTTCCTAGCTGTAGATTTAGCTAAACCGGACCTTAAGTGTGAGGGTAGCGAGCGCTACAAGGAGCCCGTAGTTAGATCTCGGTTAACTAGAGTTCCCAACGAAGTCGTGAAATGCAACGAGTTCGCACGTGAGGAAGAAGTACGAAGGTTCCCCTTTTAGTATCTCGAATCGGTCAAGTCCCCAGACAGGCGCGCGCTCGGGTCGAATCGTGAGATCCACGAAGCCTTTCGGACGCACTTCTGAAACCACTTTGCTCGCTGTCCTGACCTCACGGTTCAGGAGTTTCGTAGCTATATAGCCGACTTTGCCCGCTTTCGGGAGGATGAAGCGGCTAGCTGCGAAGGTCTGGTTACTGAATGTGAAATCCGTGTGGTGTGGAAGCAGGTCGACCTCAACAAACCGCCAGAACTAGATGGTTTACTCTACGAAGTGTACTTGAGGCCGCCGCACATGTTTGTGCCTATTCTGGCAGATATGTTCAACTATTGGTTTGCCCCAGGAGCCATCCCTGGTAGCGTCACTAAGTGCATGATCACATTGCTGTGGAAAGGTGGCTGGCATTTTGGAAGGACTTAGACGATTACAGACCCATAACTCTGTTTAACACAGATTTTGACCCGGATCTTAGCGAACCGTTTGCAGCTTGTCATTAGCGATTTGATCGGACCTGAGTAGAACTACGGTGTGAAGGGAAGATCAAAGCAAGATAACTTGCACTTAGAAGTATTAGAAGACGACACGGAAACTGCGCTGATCAATTTGGATCAGTCCAAGGCTTTTGATAAGGTTGACCATCGGTTCTTGGTGACTGTTTTGGAAACCGCCTGATTCAAACTGGGAGTTCTGCAAATGGATTAGCATGATGTGCCACAACCCGCAGGCAGTGGTGCAGATGAACGGGAAGCGATCGGAAGCTTTCGCGATCGAGCCTTCGGTCCGGCAGGGTTGCCTCCTGTCTCTTCTTCTCTGTCTTCGCTTTGGATCCTCTATTCTGTAGGTCCCACACAAAAACATGTGTACATGTTTCAAGTAGTTTTGAAACATGTGTTGGCTTCTTACATTGTGCAGGAGGGTTGTACACTATGTTCGCCATCTTAGCTGTCAGGCGATCTACAAAGGAAGTAACGTCCAAAGGTGTCTGTGGAGACTTGAAGAAAAATTGTCCTGGCAGTCTGAGTGTGGTGCCATATACCACCTCAGCAGATGAACATTTGATGCCCTTCTTTACTGCAGTACGTAGTCCCAGGAGTACCAAGGGTAAATTTCCCAGGCAATTTGATCGGTTTAACATTGCTCTCAAGGCTGACTTCAGACTACGGTGGAATATTTCCACCAAGCCATTAGATTTAGGGTGATAGGCGGTCGTGCAGATTCGTTTACTCCCAAAAACTTAATCAATTCGCCAAACAAATTTGATTCGAACTGTCACCCTCTGTCCGTGGTAATTATAGCCGGGACGCCTAAACGAGACACCCAGCCTGCCATGAACGTTTTCGCTGTAATATGGGCCTCAATGTTAGCCATGGAAAGGACTTCACATCAACGAGAGAAACGATCGATGCATGTCAACAAGTATGTATTCCTCTCACAAGGAGGTAAAGGACCAGTAATGTCTATATGTACTTGTTCGAATCGTTCATCTGGAGACGGGAAAGGATCAACAGGTGTCCGCGTGTGTCTTCCAACTTTAGCCTTTTGACACTGTTCGTAGGTTCTTGCCCACAGTTGAATATCCGACTTCATCCGGGGCCATAAATATCTGTCATCAGTTTGATGGAAGCGTTCGCACCAGGATGAGATAGCTTGTGAAGACCGGAAAAGAAAACACGTCGAAATGACTCAGGAACAAACGGGCATATTTTTTCCGAACTGGTGTCACACACGATGTCCAGGTTGCTGTTCAGAACACGTATTTTTGTTAACTTCAGGGAAGTTAAATTGTCTCGAGGTAGGTTCTGAAGGGTCTGATCTTTAAGTTGCTCCTTCACAAATTCTGTCATGTCTGTGCATGGATAAAAAAAAATGCATTGATTGTTCTAAACATAGCATCTGCTGATATATTTTAGCTCCTTTCAGATGTCTCATGTCAGAGGTGAACGGCAACAAGTAGTCTAGATGTCTCATTTCTCTGGGGGAATATTTCTCCGAATTTGACCGGAATGCACCAACAAGTGGTTTGTGGTCGGTGAAGATGTAAAATCGTCTCCCCTCCAGAAAATGCCTGAAGTGACGAACAGCTGCGTAAGCGGCATACAATTCTCTTCCGAAGGTGCTGTATCTCTTCTGTGTACTAGTTAGCTTTTGGGGAAAAAACGAAATCGGTTTCCAAGACCCGGAAACTTTTTGTTGTAAAACTGCCCCAACTCCAAACGTACTAGCATCCACTGCCAAACACACCTCTACATCAGGAAGGATATGAGAAAATTCAGTAGTTTTTGCTAGAGCTGCTTTGTTCTTACTAAATGCAGACACTGCGTCACCTGACATTATTATATCACATTTTTTGTGTTCGTCAACAGGTTAGTTAGGGGTTGGAGGATACTTGCACATTTAGGTATAAAGCGGCGATAAAAATTCACCATACCTAAAAATTGTCGCAAACCTTTCATATTAGTGGGGACTGGAACTTGTATTATAGCTTCAGTCTTAGTAGGGGAAGGAGAATTACCAACTACATCTAAACGGTGGCCCAAAAATTCAATGTCGGTCTTGCCAAAGGCACACTTGATAGGATTTATTATAATCCCATAGTTTTGGAATCTTTCAAAGATTATCCTAAAGTAGTTCATGTGTTCTTCCACCGAACGACTCGCCACCAGTACGCCATCTTTGTAGGCACATACAAAATCCAAACCATGTAAAACATGATCAATAAACCTTTGAAAGGTTTGACTGGCATTGCGAAGGCCGAATGGTAATCTCACTAAGTCAAAAGTCCATAGGGGGTGATTATGGCAGTTTTAGGGATATCCGCTGATAACTGGTTGCATACCCTAATTAAATCTATTTTTGAAAAAATCGATTTACCTTATATAGTAGCAGTGACGTCATGAACATGCGGGATTGGGTACGTATCGATTCTAGTGATAGCGTTAGGCGCACGGTAATCACTACAAGCGCGCTATGCACCGTTGCCTTTTGAAACTAAATGTAACGGTGAGGCCCAATTACTGCAAGAGGGACGAATGATACCCAGTTGCATCATCTGGTTGAACTCCTCTCTCGCATATCTAAATTTTTCAATGGGCAAACTCCAGGGTTTTGCATGTACATGGGGGGGGACATTTGTAATTATGTGATGAGTTACATTGTGACTGACATTTTTTTGGAAATTGAGTTTCACAATATCTGGGAAACCCTCGATAAGTTCTGTGAAACGTGAGTCACACGAAGCATTTGCTACAGTGGGGCATGGGGCAACAATGTTAGGAATTACTCCGGTGCTGCTTAAATTTGTGAAAGGGTCTCTAAGGTAACGTCTTTTAACATCTATTAGCAAACCGTAGTGGTCGATGAAATCAACACCTAAAATCGGCTTTTGTCTATATCGGCAATAACAAAGAACCAGCCCAATTCTCGTTTTAACCCCAAGTCCAGCGTCATCCATTTCTAGCTGTACGTCTTAATGATAGATTTCTTAACTGCTTGCAGGGTTAATTTGTCACTACCCCTAAGCCTGTCTGAATTAGTAGCAGGCAATAATGATATTTGTGCCCAGCTATCTACCAAAAGTTTTAAGCCTATAGAGACGTTCTGAATATGTAAAAGGCGACTTTTTGTTACCCCACCGGCATACATAGTTGTAGAATGTTGCCGGGTTAAAAGTTTTCCCGAATTTGTAAAATTATAAGGTGGGTAACATGTCTGTGCTCTGTCTCCGTATGTTTTTTTATGGATATTGCACATGGAATTCTCTTTCTTATCTTAGGTATTCGACGGGCTCTTTTGACGACCTCTACCCCTCGGTGCGAAATATCTCCGAACATTCCTGGATGTAGAATAATTACGTCCACGGACGGGAGAAGCTGGGGCATAACCATCTTTGAAGATATCGATTAGGGTATCCAACTTCTCGGAAATTTTGAAACAATATTACATTACCTCAGCTAGGGACTGTGTTACGGTGACTGTCCTTAGTTTGTACACAAGCAAAGTCACGTCCGCCATTTTGTCTGCAACCTGAGCTAGTTTCTCCAAACACTGTCGCTAACGGCTGCCAAAATTTGCTGCCATTTCTCAGGTAGCCGGCGTAAAAATATGTGCCTTATTATGGAGTTCTCTTTATTAATCCCTGCTAATTCTTTTAGCCTCCGTAGGAGTTCTGAAGGCTTTTTATCACCCAGTCTTTCTTCAGATAAAAGATGGGCTATTTTGGGAGTGGGGGTCCACATGGATGGCGTGTTTAGAATAATATCCCTGACCGGTTTGGTTATTTCTGCCGGTAATAATGGGACTACACGCGCAAATTTTTCTTTTGATTCCAGTGAATATTCCAACAGGGCTATGAATAATTCTGGGTCGGAAGAAATAGATGTGAAATCCATTTGATTTATTTATAGGAAGAGTAGCAATGCTAGGCAATAAAAAGCTGTAACGAGTTTGTAGTAAACTACACAAGGGGTATGGACAGATCATAAAATGTAGGCACGATAGCTTTTTTGACTGGATTTTGGATTTTGCGCCAAGACTTCTGGGCTCATTACGTGATTAGTATATCCAATCGCAGAGAGCCTCTCCCTCACTCACTCCATACACAGGAATCACCATTTTGCTGACCCAACATCGCCTTCCAAAGCAATTCCGTATTGAATTTTACTTCTGAACCAATAATAAACTCCGATTTTTTGATGTCTTGATTGACCACAAACAATAACACCCTCACCACCTCCTCATAGAAAAGCCTACAAGAACTAATTTCTGCATTCTTAATTATAAAATCAAATGCCCCAAACATTATAAAATAGCAATAATTAAAAATCTAATATATCCCACCAAACTCATATTCTCCTCCAAAACAATATTTTACTTCGAATTTGAAAAAAGTAAACAAACTCATTACCAAGGACTTATCAAACCACACTGTTGACGAACAAACAAAAATCGTGCAATTATAAATATCAACTCTAATTGCAATGGAAATGATACTACATCAAACAATCCAAAACATATTAAACTATTTTTCGTAACTAGATAGACAAACGCTATAAAATTGATGAAATAGCTCTAAAAAAACCTAATAGGTAATAACGTCTTCCCGACTGACTTTAAGAATAAAATAAAACTAATCATATTGTTAGTTTCCATGACACTATAAATTAATTGACAATACAAATAAATAATGAAACTTCTTTTGAAAACACAACAACGAAAGGTTTATCATTGTAGCAGAAGTAAACGAGTCAGAGTGAGGAAAGGTTATTTTTGGTGTCACCGGTTGGTCCTTGAGTTTGTAGGAAGTATGTGTCACTGTAGCAAGTAGCTCGTGTGACTGACTGCAAGGTTGGTTCTTTTGTGTGTAGCTAGTAGCAGCGTGTTCTTCAATGAAGATCTTCCATGTGGAATGTCCGTAGCAGAGGATGCGAGAGAGGTTTGTCTTGGCTGCTAACTAGGTGCTCCCTAACTTGTCGTGACTTCCAAAAAGGACTAGAAAAATAGTTCTAGAGAGGAAGAAGGAATCAATGCGCTCTGCTCTTGATTGTTCAGTGTATGGCCGAATCGCTTGGCTGTGGCATTGATTCGCGAGAGGAAGTAGATCTGTGACTGCTACATATATATTATCCCAAATTCAATACGACCAAACTTGTCAGCTATAAGAACTTCTCTCCTTCAACTAGTCACCTCAGTGCAACTAGTATAATGTCCACTAGGAGAATGCTTCCCCAATGAAATGTGCCAACATCGGCCTAACAACAAAGACTTCCGAGACGTTTAACACTCCCCCTATTTGACATTAGTTCCATCTCTCAATACCTTAAAACTCGTTCGTACACCCCCTCTAAATATCAATAAATTATAACTTAAAATACTTTCATATATTTCTCTCTCACACACACACACATACACAAATTCCTAATTCTTGAAGCTCTCGATATAAAGAGGAACAAAACTTCCTAAAACAAGATCAATTTCGCATGGAGCAGCCGCCATCTGATATGCCTTTAATATTTTTTCCGCCAATTCCTCCCAAGAGGAAGAATTGGCGGGAAAAATGTTAAAGTAAAGTTCTCTTTAAAGATTCTCTTCTCGCTTGTTCTTTGTCCTACTCTATAAATAAATGTATACAACTCGTCATTGTGTTTATCCTTTCAATGTTCGTTAGCCCGAAGATGACTCCAGCAGCGGATGAAAGTACCCAGGAAAAATATGACGCCTTTTTTAATTCATTCCATCCAGAAGTCGAACGGATCACTTATAAAATAGGCAGAAGCGCAGTAACCGTCTTATTTAATCAAACATGTTTAAAAGAGAAAACGCTGCCTGTACGTACATACATATATATATATATATATATATATAGGCCCTAGTCAAGTCTAATTGTTTTCTACTGGATGCATTTGAATCGTACGCCCAAAGCACGTTATAAATACAAAGTTGTAAGTGTAGAATAATGTAAGTGGGGTGTAAGGGTTAGCAAGCTTGACTAGCAAATCTTCACAAGTGAGTCTGAGTTTTATTGGGTGCCCCGTTTATACATCCTTGTGCCACACATCTAAGCAAAAAGCTTAGTAAACTACTATAATCATTACTTAACATTTTCTTATCAAATAGCTGGAACGTATTTTAAAACAAAATGAATAAAAGATAAAGCTTTTTGAAACCGCAGTTTTTTAGTTAATCGATTAAATTGTCCCTTTTCGAACATATACGACGTCAAACTGACATCTGCAAACCTGGGAAAATTTACGCAATTTTCACAAAAGTGACACATTTTTAAGTAAATTTTAATTCCTGAAGTGGTATTTCAGCAGAAAAGTTTAACTTAATGTAGAAAGAGTATCAGTTAAGCATCTCAAAAATCACTTATTTTCACCTTTTACTTCCTTCGAGAAATTTGCAGTTAAAGTTAGCCATTTTACGAAGAACCATAATCCAAATTATAAAAAGAGGTAAGCATGAGTGTCAACCCTGGGTTTGTGGAGCACAATTATTGTTTTTGAAAAAGAGAGTTTACTTATCGGCGAGGGAAGGGAATTCAGTTAAGAACAAGACAAGAGATCGGTGTTAAAACCAAAGCAAGGAATCTATGATAAAGGCAAGGGAAGGGGTCGGTATTAAAGGCTAGGGAAGGGATCTGTTATTGGCAAGAGAATGGTTCTGTATTAAAAACTAGAGAATGGATCTGCGTTAAGGGCTAGGGAAAGGATCTATGATAAAGACGAGAAAGGGATTAGTGTTAAAGGCTAAGGATGGAAACTGTATTAAAGGCTATGGAAAAGATTTGTGTTAAAGGCTATAGAAAATATCTGCGTTAAAGGCTAGGGAGGGATTTGTTAAAAGCGAGCGAAGGGATGTGTTAAAGACTCGAGAAACGAATTGTGTTAAAGGCTACGGAGGGGATCTGTGTTAAAGGCGAGGGAAGGGATCTGTGCTAATGGCGAGGGAAGAGAAATGTGTTAATCGCTATGGAAGGGATCTGTCTGTTTGGAATTTGCGTTAAAAGTGAGTGAAGGGATTGTATTATAGACTAGAGAAGAAATCTGTGTTAGAGTTGAGGAAAGGGAATTACGTTACAGGCTAGGAGAGGGATCTGTGTTAAAGGTGAGAGAAGAGAATTCCGTTAATGTCTAGGGAAGGGATCTACGATATAGTCGAGGGTAGGGATTTGCGTTAAAAGCAAGGGAAAATAATTGTGTTAAAGACTAAGGGAGGGATCTGTATAATAGGCGAGGGTATGGATTTCCATTAAAAGCGAGTGAAAGGAATTGTGTAATAGGCTAGGGAAGAAATCTGTGTTTGAGTTGACAGAAGGGAATTGCATTACAAGTTAGAGAAAGGAACTGTATTAAAAGTTGGTGAAGGGATGCGTGTTAAAGGCTAGGGGAGCAGATTCCGCTAAAGGCTACCAAATGGATCTACGTTAAAGACGAAGGAAGTGATTTGCGTTAAAAGCTAAGGGATGGATCTGTGTTATAAACGAAGGAAGGGAATTGTGTAAAACGCAATAGAAGGGATCTGTGCAAAAGGCTAAGGAAGAGATTTGTGTTCAAGGCAAGAAAGGGATCTGTTTTGGGCGAGAAAAGGGATTTGCGTTAAAGGCGAGGGAAATAATCTGCGTTATAGGCGAAGGAAAGGAATTGTGTCATAGATTATGGAAGAAAACTGTGTTATAGGTGAGGTAAGGGATCTGTTTAAAAGGATAGGAAGTGGATTTGCTTTTAAAATTAGGGAAGAGAACTCAGTTTAAATATAGGAAAGTGAATTATGTTAAAGGATAGAGAAGGGATCTGTGTTATATATGAGGATAGGGAATTGCGTAAAACCCAAGTGAAAGTATCTATGTTAAAGACTACGTGGAGGATTTGCGTTAAGGTGAGGGAAGGGATTGTCAAAAGGATAGCAAAGGGATCTGTGTTATAGGCAAAAGAAGTGATTAGCGTTAAAGGCGAGGGAAGGGATTTGTGTTATAGGCGTGGGGTAAGAGGCAAAGGAAGTGAGTAGCATTAAAGGCGAGGGAAGGGATTTGTGTTATAGGCGAGGGGAAAGAATTGTCAAAAGGATAGCAAAAGGATCTGTGTTATAGGCAATGGAAGTGATTAGCGTTAAAGGCGAGGGAAGGGATTGTGTGTTATAGGCGTGTGGAAAGAATTGTCAAAAGGATAGCAAAGGGATCTGTGTTTTAGGCAAAGGAAGTGATTATCGTTAAAGGCGAGGGAAGGGATTTGTGTTATAGGCGTGGGGAAAGAATTGTCAAAAGGATAGCAAAGGGATCTGTATTATAGGCAAAGGAAGTGATTAGTGTAAAAGGCGGGGAAAGGGATTTGTGTTATAGGCGTGGGGAAAGAGGCAAAGGAAGTGATTAGCGTTGGACATTAAGATAACTTTTCTCTCCATTATTGATGTGTGGCGCGAACTCTAATCTGTTACTCCTACTACCTGGAATCGTGAACAACTCTCTCTTTCAAGTCTCTCTGGCCACTGCCAATGAAATAATTTTTTAAGTGTTCTCGTTAGCACTAGTGGCTCGAGATTTTTGATCCCTTGGGAACTGGACTGTATTAATAAACTTTGCTGGAGTGGTCAAATTCCAGTATTTTCTGGATCATCCCCCCCCACTCGAGAAACAGAATGTACTCGGTCATTTCATTTTTCTTTGTTCCCTTGTTCATTCATGTTCGTGAACTCGCTTCATTCAAACACACATTGATCTACTAGACTCCTCCCTAGTCTTGTCACCTACCGCATGGATGCACCAACACATATACAAATCTATCCCTATATACTACTACAGCAAAGGTCCATAGTGTTAAGGGAAGAGAATTGTATAACACAACTCCCTTCCCTAGCCTATATCACAATATAGACTAGAGAAAGGAATTATGTTATAGGCAAGGGAAAGGAATTGTGTTATGGACTAGGGAATGAATTTGTGTTATGAGGAAAGGAATTGAGTTACGTATCAAACCTCAAAATTAGCACATTGAGGACCACACCTAACATGACCAAAATTTAAAAAAAAGAATCATTAAAAATGCTTAAATATCAAAATTTTACCAAATTTAGGCTGCTTCAAATATAAAAAGTAGTCAGCCAATTAACTTTATTTCTTATGCAGAAAATGTGAGCGCTAAAGATGGAGTTGATAGGTTGTACTATTTAGATTTCAGAGAGATGTCTAAACTTGAGTCTATCTGAAGATAATGATTACCTTGTATTTTGAAGTTTAAAGTTTGTCCCTGCTATTTCAATAAAATCAAAGCTCTGAAAAAAAGTTTGCAATTCACAATGTCTTAAAATGGAGACTGTATTTTAATAGATAATCTTGCTTTTTCTTCAGTGACTAAGACTTTTAATGACTTTAAGGAGTTTGGAAAAAATAAGCCAAAGACCTGTGAACTGCAAGAGGCAACATATTACGGCCCTTATATTATATATACATTCTCATTTTGTACATTTTGCCAAGAGTCTTTCATCTAACCTTCTGACATTTGTTGCTCTTTTGATATGGCATGTACAGCTTTGAAACTTTGTGCTTAGGGTTAACATTGTAGATTTCAAAAATTGGATCAGTACTTTTACTCTTATACTGCTCTGAAAATATCCAAAGAACAAAACATAAGTCAACAGCCCATTTGAGAGCTTCTCACTCAAACAGTATGTTAGATAAAGTGCTTAGTTTTGTTCCTGTCATTTATAACATAATTAGCTTATATGTATGCAGTAATTACTACATTATAATTATGCTTTCGTTTTATCTTTTCGCTCATTACACTAATCCATTCAGGCCCAGTTGGCTGGATCTCTGCAGAAGGGTAACACTCCCCCTATGAGTGTCCTGGATATGACACTAAATAATCTGATAGTGAGGCTTCAGTAAATCTGGAGCTTTGGGGAATGCAGAGTACCCCTTCATTGTCATCACTCCCAGGTCAAGCTGGCCCGGAGTGGTAGCACCTGATAGGCTCCTATCTATGGGTCAAATAGAATTAAAATGTATACTTATACTAAACTGAATTGTTTGAAATAAATCTGTTTTGACATTTAAACTGCAAACTTATGTTAAACTGAATTGATGAGATAGACTGGGTCAAGTCCTATCTATGGGTCAAATAGAACTAAACTGTAATTAAGCTAAACTGAATTGTTTGAAATGAACTGTTTTGACATTTAATTATAGGTAAACAAAATTGTACTCATACTAAACTGAATTGTTTGAAACTTTTATCAAAATGACTTAATTTGGCATTCAATGACCCGAAAAGGGTGGATAAGCCATAAAACAAAACAACTAACTAATCCATATACTCCTCCACAGCCAAGTGGGATATTCTTTTACTCCAACCTTAATGAAGTGAAATATTCTACATAGATGTTTCTTCTTGATATTAAATACTGTATTCTATGTACAAATCTTTTGTATTATGAAATTTAAGCAAAAAAGATAATTGATATTTTTGCAATGGTTTCACAAGAAAGTTAGTTGAGCTGAAATAAACTTCATTGTCCTCTTACAGATCAAGAATTTTTAAATTAAAAGAAAAAAAGATTAATATAAGCCTCTCTCTCTCCTCACTGGAGTATAGATGGTGTATGTTTCTGGAAATAAATGCACATAAAAATAAAAGCAGTTGTGTTGATTGAGATGGGCTATACATATATATATATATATATGAATGCACACACACACTGGTACCAAAAAGGGTCAAATAATGAAGTTGTTTAGAGAAAATATTTTTTTCGTCCTTGTTAAATGGACACATAACATTGGCGATATCTTTTTTATTGGGGTGGGGGAGTATTTTATTTTCATTCTGTGGAATTTCTCTGGGTCATGCTAGTATTTATAATTGGTTTAACAGTGTGGCATCTCTGAGTTGGAAATAAATACTGTTGGAGTGTCACAATAATTGTGTGAAATGTGCCTGATTTTTTAAAGTCCTCAAATTGTCTATTTTCATGTTCTCATGTAACTAGTTATGTTGTTCTTTTTAATATTTTTTATCAAGCATTCTTACATACCAAGATGATATAACAAAAATTGTTTTGTGTTTGTGCCACTGAAGTTAATTTTTTTTTAAAGATTGAACTTTTATGCCACAAGTATGATTTTGCTAAATTTGGCACTTTTAAGATATCAAGCTGAAATTTTGTACCCCTGTAGATTTTTATCCAAGAAGCAATTTCTGGCTTCATTTCACTTTTATTCTAAGCGGTTCAGAGGTTATGGCTTTTTCAATATGGGACAAATGTCTGTCTTTTTAGGAGTATTTGGTATATTTTCAACTGACCAAAGAAACTACATGATTATAAAAATTTTACTGGATTGTTTTCATTTGATGTATTGCCCAGTGTAAAACATTGAAACAGACTTTGAAAGCATTACAAATTTTTCTGTTGATAATGATATTCAAAGAGGATAGGTGAAAAGGATTTTAGAAGAATGCAGATATACAGTACCTCAAAAAGAAAAGTAAAAAAAAGTTGGTTTAAAAGCATTTATTATCCATAAAAAGTTTAAATTAACATCACTGAATTAATGAGCTATTCTGAGATCTTGCACACTGACTTCACACATGAATTTTATGAAAATTCTATTCTTATTCACATTCAATGTGTTGGTGTGCCATCTAGTCAGTTAATTTAAATCTTATATCATTGAATTAACACTTCATTGACAGAAAATTTTCAATACAACAAAAGATTATACAAAGAAGCAGCATCTTGATCTGGCATTTACATGATATAATAGAAAATCAAGTCTAGTTTTGTGCACTAAGTTAGTGGTAATAACACTTTGGTCCTGAAACCCTACCTAACTTCAGTCATCATCTGATGAAGGCTTTCTAGACTGCTGTCTTATTTTGCTGCAGTATATGTATATAATACTATGCAAGAGTGCATATATATATATATATATATATATATACAAAACAGTGGCAACACTATCTCATCAGTTACTCAGGCTGAATACAATTTTTTTAAAAACAAAATTGAGGATACCATATTCAGTAGAAAAATTTAAACATCTCATTCTAATCTAACAACAATTGAAGAAATCAGTCAGTACATACAACTGGATTACTTGACAACAGGATATTATGTGAAGACCAAAATGATCATTTCACTTCAACTGTAAAATTTTTCAAAATCAAACTGCTACTTGTCGGTGTTAATTGATGTTAATATTCTTAACATGTTTGTTATCTTAAATGATTTATAATTCATTTAACAAACAAAAATAGGATGAGCTGTAATAAGTCTAATTATATAGTGTATTAGAACTATTAGAAAATACAAAATTACTTTCTTTTTTAGTTTTCCAATTCATTTCTATCATAAAAACATATAAAAAACTTTTCTATAGAGAAATCAGCAATGCATTTATAGGGTAGGACCACAGCCTAAATACATGAAAAATAAAAATGTACAAATTCTTATAAGAAATAAAAATTTCATGTAAACATGAATTCCAAATGCCTTGGTTTTATAACAAATTCCTTTATTTTGTGCAATTTTTTTGGAATGGGGTCGTCTAAATCAAACAATAGAAATGTAAGCCAATGAAGAAAACTGTTTTTGAGCCATTGTGCATCTAAGAAATTAAGAATGATCAAAATGTCCAAGCTGTCTTTGTACCTATTGATGGGAGCCAGGTTGGGTACCATTAACCTCTCTCTCTCTCTCTCTCTCTCTCTATATATATATATATATATATATATATATTTCCCAAAATCCATTCCCAAATCAAAAACTTGTTTACAAAATCACTTTTCTTTCTATTTATGTAATGAAGATCCTTAAATCCTAAACAAACTGAAAAAGTACAAATAAAATACATTTTTTAGATATATATTTTCATAATTTCTGGGAAAATTCTATTTTGATCCTGTTGCAGGAGCAAGATTGTAGTTTGAATGTAAAATAAACTTTTCTATTTTTAAGGGAAACCAAAATTTAATTAATGAGCCAAAATTATAATTTCCTATATTATTGTTTTGTACAGTGAAATTTTGGTTTCAGAAATATCAATCTGAATTAATTTAAGACTTTAAATAGGGCAATTTTGGGTAACTGATTCATTCAAATTTTAATTAATGGATATACAATATCTGTACCCAGAATAAAAGTCATGAAACAAATATTGCAATATACCATTATCTGGTAGTTCCTAAAAATGTGAAAGAGGGAAAGTCATAACTTTGATTTCGGGATATGATCAAAGGACTAGTTTGGTTTCTGAGTTTGAACTAAAAAGTCAATGGGAAAAAAATGAAAGTAGAATATTTTAATTTATCCAGTAATGAAATAAGATTTTTTTTTTTTTTTTTTTACTAAAATAAGTAATTTTTTCTTTAAATTTATTAGTATAAATTGAATTATTTAAAAAAAATTTGAATGAATAATGAGTTTTATTTTTGGTAATATACTAACACATTTTGTCTGTGTCATCTAGACTATAAAATGATAATTAGCAGTACTAGTAAATTTAAGTCATTATTTAGCTTTTTTGAAAGCATTCCAAGGGAATTATTTATTTATTACTAAAATATAAGTAATTTAATTCATTTTTAATTTAAAGAAAAAATAGAAAAAGGAAATAAATAATACTGTGCTGAAGTAAATATTATCGCAATTATAATTTCATAAATGTAATTTTTTATCTTTATTTTTGCATTAAGGAGAATAACGCTAAAAGTATTACAAAATTTTTATTCACACACACACACACACACACACACACACACACACACACACACACACACACACACACAATATCTGCAATTAACTAAAATACAAGAATGAAAATAGGAAATAGTTGTTTATATTTACAGCTATTTACTAAATAGTATTTACTGTTCAAGCTTTGTGTTGCTGTTGGTTCATTTCAACAGATCAGGATAAATTCAATCAGCCCAAGTTAGCCATAACATTATCATGAAATCCAAAATTCAAGTTAATATTTTAAGTTATGATTTTATAAGAGAACTCTATAGCTGGAAAAATAGTCAAATAAAATCAACAAAGACTTTTAAAAAAATTTAGACAAAATATGTTGCCCAGACTCGTTTTATTAGAACAATAAAAGAAATGTTTATTATTTTCACTGGGCTAAATTGAATTTGCCCAAACTAACATCAACAACTTTGGCTCATATAATAGTCACAATTATAAATAGAAAATTTATTATGTCAATATTTTTAAGTTATGAAGTTGAAACAAAGGTAAATTCATAGAAAAATAGTGAATTAAAACCACTCGAGATATTTTCTTAATAGTTTAGACTGAAATTTGTTTGCCTGAGTCATGAATTATAACAAGTAGAGAACAAGACATTGCTCATTGCTTTAAAATAAACTTACCAGCTGAGTTACTCCAGTTCAGCCAGAAATGCTGTCAGCAATATAGATGGATGGGTCAGTAACTACATTTCATTTAATTCAATGCTCTGTAAATTTCATTATCTATAAATGCGCTATTTGTACCTTTCCAGAGTTTGTAATTAACACAAATATATATATATATATATATATATACACACACATACATATATATATATACATACATATATATATATATATATACATACATATATATATATATATACATACATATATATATATATATACATACATATATATATATATATATACATACATACATATATATATATACATACATATATATATATATACATATATATATATATATATATATATATATATATACATACATATATATATATATATATGTAGAAAAACTGATAACAACGATCCAAGAGGAAGGAATGATTTATTAACGGGTCAACACTATAGCGTTTCAGGACCATGAGGGGTGATATTAATAATTTTAAGTTAACGATGGATGATTAGAAATGTGAAATACAAAAACCTACGGGAAAATATGTATAGTGAGAAAAAGTTAGCCATTTAACTGGCAAATCAGCGTTTGATGTTTAAATTACATCATTTGACTTATTAGGAATATTGTATAGAATTATGTACGTTGTTTAACGAGAAAGATTATGAGACAGAAGGAAGAAAAGAAAGAAAGAAAGAACAAAAGAAGAATAAAAAGCATGGAAATTATGAGATGTACGGAAAATATTAAGTAAGGATGGAATATATTGTAGCTGTTTAAAATGTGTTTGCTTAAGTAAGGAGAAATATTATGAAAGCCAGGACGAGTATTTAGGGAACTGAGGAATGAGATAGCTGCGGCTTCGAAAATTCATCTAAGATTTTTATAATGGATGGAAGTAAGCATCTTAGCAGAGTTGAAGTCAATGTTATGATTATGTTGAGAAGTGTGTAGGAGTAATGCGTTGTTTGAGTTGCCAATTCTTATGTCTCTTTTGTGCTCTTTCAAACGGATATGAAGGTTTCGGGATGTTTCACCGATCTATTTTAGTTTACAATCCTTAGAAGGGATGCAATAAACACCGGCGTCAGAAAATATGTTACGTTGAGGGCTGGCGTGTACTAATTCGCAGATTGTTTTAGAAGGTAGAGTATTAGTTTTGATATTGAGTTTATTTAAGTTGTTTGTTATGCTGTGAGAAGAAGAATTGTTTGGCAAAGTTATGTATCTATGGGAGGAACTAGTTTTATCAGATATTGAGTAGATATTAGTTTGAAATTGATTCTTGTTGTAGATTTTGAGGGCTTTAGATTTAGCATAATGTATAAGGGATTTGGGGTACTGTAGGTTGAGGAAGGAGTTTTCTATGTGGATGAATTCATCGTTTAAATATTTCGAGGAACAAATGCGTAGAGCTCTGAGGTAAAAACCTATGATGATACCTCTTTTAGTATTGTTGTTGTGGTGTGAATAAAAGTGAATGTGATCGTTTTTACAGGTGGTTTTACGATAAACCTTAAATTCTAGTTTGTTGATATTCCTAATAAGTAAAATGTCCAGAAAAGGTAGGGTGCAGTTATATTCAAGTTCATGTGTGAACTTTAAGGAAGGTTTGACATTGTTCAGTTTATCAGTGATGCTATTTAAGTCAAGATCTTGAGGATAGATAAATAGTATGTCGTCAATATATCTGAAGTAATGTGCAGTGTTGGGTATAATATGTTTAAAGGGACCAGATTCTAAGAATTCTAAATAAATGCAAGCAAGAACTCCGCTAAGAGGAGATCCCATTGGTAAACCAAATTTTTGTTTATAGAATGTGTTGTGTTTGAAGTAGCAATGTGAGGTACATAAGGTACAAATTTTAATCAATTTAGAGATAGGTAGAGGAAATGTGGTGTTAGATTTTCGAAGGTAGTTATGCAGGCGTTCAATGCATTTATCAACAGGTATATTGGTGTATAAGGATTTAATGTCTAAACTAGCTAAATATTTGTTGTGCATATCAATGTCAGTTAGTTTGTTGAGTAGTGATCCGGAATTTTTTAGGTGTGCGTTACTAATGGTACCTAATAGAGGGGTTAATAATTTGGCTAGAAGTTTAGCGATATTATGGGGGGCAGATCCTATACCAGAAATAATGGGTCTTAGAGGAATATCTGGTTTATGGGTTTTGGGAAGGCCGTAAATTTTAGGGATGATAGGGTGGTAATTGATTAATGAGGACCAAGATTGATCTTCATTGGAGATTAGTTTTTTGTAAGATTTGTTAAAGTTGTTAATATTATTTGTAATTGTTTGTAGGGATATCTGTTCATAAGTGTTGTTATCATCAAGTAGATCCATAAGTTTTTGGTTATAGACCGTGGAGTCCATAATAACAACACCTCCATCTTTGTCAGAAGGTGAAATAACAATGTTGTGGTTAGAAGAGAGAGATTTTAAGGCAGTTATGTATCTTTTGGGTAGGGTAGGTTCATCAGAATGCCAATTAGTGGCAGCGGCGATAATACCTTGTAAAAATCCCTTGTTGAAGTCAGAATCATGGTGCTTGTAGTTAGTGTTGATTATTTTCCCCATATCATAGTTTTTAATGCCTGTGGCAAATTTTAGTCCGAAACTAAGGTCTTTGGTTTCAGTTGGGCTGAGATTGATGCTGGAGATGTTGTTGACGAGATCAGCCCTGCCCAATTTTTTCCAACGACTATTGTTGCATAAGGATATGAATTTAGATCTGAGTTTAGAGATATGGTTATTGTTTATCCTGGATATCTCAGATCTAAGTTGATTGGCTGTGTTATGGGACATTACATGTTTCCGACGAAGTTCTAGTCCTAAAAGTCTAGCATTTTCGAAAGTATTTATCTCAGAAAATTTCAATTCATGGACAGAGGATACAAGGTATGAGCAAATATAATTAGGGAAAATATGTTCGGATGGACGAAGAACGCTGGATATGCTGGTAGGAAAAACCTTTTCTTTTATAGAGTTAGTTATAAAAGTTCTCCTATTTTTGAAAGAGTGGACTGTGATAAGTAGATCTTTGTATCTGCGAATAATTTTGACGTCATCCATAGGGAATCACGGTGGAAGAATGGATTTGAATCTTGTAGGTCAGTT
>CAUZXS010005214.1:92500-125000 GCA_963585895.1 Sepioteuthis lessoniana | reverse complement strand
ATCCAACTATGCAATAATGTATAAATAAAACACAGTAGAGAAAGGGACAAAGGCTGCATCCTCCCCTTGCCAAAGAAAAACAATCTCAGAATCACTAAGAACTACAGAAACATAACTCTGACTGCTATAGCTGCAAAGTTTTAAAATCTCAATCTTATCCAGCCTGAAATCAAGAAAATTCTGAGGAAAAATTAGAACAGGTTTAAAAAAATCGATCCATAACCTCACAGATTCTGACCGTCTGTCAAATCATAGAAGGATTACAGGCAAAAGATCTAAATACAACACTATTGTCTGTAGATTTCTCCAAGGCATTGGATTTCATATATATATATTTATATATATTTTCATAATTATGAGTGTGTAGATGGCTTCAGATGCAATTTAGTATTATATGCAGAATTGCACATTTTGGGGGTTCTTACCTCTCTGCAGGGCATACAGTCAGTATATTTTAAGCTCCATTGATAGATTATAACTTGAGAAGAGATATTGAAAAATGGTGTGAATATTTAGAAACCCCATTAGGTATTTGATGCTGGCATTATGATCCAGCTTGAACTCATAAACCCTAGCTTCCTAAATTAAACCCTGTTGCACAGTCATTTGTGCAGCTTTCAAATCACACATGAAGTGAAGCAATGTATAATATGTCTGTCTACTAACTACCTTAATACTACCAACTATGGTGGCTATCATCTACAGCTTGAACTGCTTCGGCCATATGATATATCTGCTGCAAACTAGCATACACCAAGTTATTTGACGCATGCTAGTATGATTGATGGCAAAGGCAAAAATATTGAATTAATCAATTACATATAAATGTACAGAAAATCTAAAACTGTCTCACTTTGAGGTATGATATTCACTCCTTACTATTACCAATAACAACTTAATTCTGAAACATACCATTTTTTAAATGAAAAATGGATTCTGTACTACCACAGTCAGGGAATTTTCTCCCACCCAATCTTTGAAAGCATCAAAACCAGAGATGCTGAAAAATTCTTGGCTTTAAATGATTTTTAAATGATTTTTATTGATTTTTTAAGGGTTATAGGAACTTGAAAAACAATGAGTCAAGTATGTAGAACTATGGGATGAATATGTAAAATAGCATATTGCAATTTCCTTCTTGGGTGAGACAAGAAATTTTCAGTACCCATTCTTATTTTTCTACTTAGATATAATTAAGAATACAGGAGTTTATTTTTTATTTTTTATTTTTTTTACACTCAATAATTTATCTGCAATAATTTTGTAGGGTATTTATTCAAAATGTATGTCATTTTTTATTCATCCACATCCTTGATATAACTATAGTTTTAGTATGCTGCAATTAAAACCTGTCCAAACAATGTATAGGCATAGCATTTGATAATGGCTATAGACAGTAGTTGCTAGAGAACTAAAAGTGGGGACAACTTCATTGATATATAAAACAGGCTCTTCTAAGCTCCTATTTAGAAACCTTTCAAAATAGAGAGAAAGAGAGAGAACATCAGTTCAGCGCAATCAGAATTCTTTTCATCCACAATCCAATAAAGAATTAAATAATTACTGTATTTCATAGCATATTAGGCCCATTTACTAAATCATGATATATAAAAACTGTTCTCCCACCCACCTATTTATTGTATTTAATAGCATATGAGACCCCCTGGTAGGCATGCAGCTAGAGATTTGGAAGCTCTTAGGAGTAAGATGTTTGGTTCCTGAGGGGCCTCCTTCAACATTTTGCAAGATTTTCTATTGTGTAATTCAGTTGAAATGCAGAAAATAAACTATGATTTTTTTAAAAATCTCAACCATCATTTAGAAGCCCAAGAACATTTTCAAATTGCGGCCTTTCTTCCTCTACTCAACTTTGCACTTAAAAAACTAGAAGATATTTTTTATCCACTTTTTCAGAAGGAAATAGGTATTTAATATACCATCAAATATGCAATCCTCACATTGGGTTTTATCATTTCTGGTAATATGGGATTTTCACATTGGGTCTACCTAAGTAGATCGGAGAATGGATCAGCTGAAGTCTCATGTTGACAATATCAAATATATAAAGAAGTGATTTAATTGTCTGGAAAACTGTCTGGAAAATAAATCTTTTTAAAGTTGGAGACAAGTAAACTTAACTTTTCATACATTTGAATAAGTTTTTGTTCCCTTCCCCAAAATGTAATATTACTTTCCATCAAACTTAATATTACATGACTCAGAAAATATCTGTTACTTAGAAATGATTATAATAATAATTTGCTGTTACTTTGATGAAAAAAGAGCATGTTTTATAGTTCTTTGTAATTTATTTAGAAATATTGTTGGATTTGCATTACTGAATATTGTTTACCTAAGCATTCAGACTGCATGGAACACAAAGGTAAAGTTTGTAGATAAGCACAATGCCTGTTATCTAAGTGTGTGTGTGTGTGTGTATGTTTGAATGTGTGTGTGTGTTTGTTTGTTTTTTTAATTTTCTTTTGTTATCCATTACAAAGTTTTTGGGGTGTATTAAAATATTTTTTTTAATAAACTTCTACTTCAGAAGAAACCTTTTGAGAGCACTTTCCATGATTTTAGCTCTTGTTCAAGTTTTGGGGTGGGTGCTTGTGATTAGGTTCTTGTCTACTTTCTATTGTAACTGACAGCTGGTGAGCATCCCTTTCTGGGCTTTATTTCAAGAGACAAGACGGCACTCTTAAAATGCTCAAGCCATTTTTGGGCAGTACAGTCAGATATTTCCTTCAATTACTTAAATCCTGTGAGCAGCTTCAACAGTTTTTAGGGTCAGTTTAAAATGATGCCTCAAAACTTCATACTTGTATTCAATATTAGATATATTCAAAAATTAGGTAAAACTGAATACCATTGAAAATTATGTGTGTGTGTGTGTGTGTGTGTGTGTGTGTGTGTGTGTGTGATGAACTTTCCCATTGATTTCAATGTACTAAAGCCCAACTGTTTGGTTAAAGATTTGAACCATTGAACTCACTACATATGTGATTTATTTATAGTAGTGAATGCTTGTGTAGAACCAGCCACACTTTTTAGATCAACTAACAGAAGAATGACACACCAATGTGCCACAGATCCTCCTGAGCTATAGTCTTCAAACTTTGAATTCAGTTTCCCCTTTTCCTAGACTAGTTACCATACAAAGGCAGTCTGTCCTACTATTTAACCATAGGATATGTGGATTCATACCTTTCCAAAGGGCATTATCGTAATGTGCAAACAGCCTCATCCATCTAAACTCTGTGTGTGTGTTTTGGACTGGGCAATTCATTACCCAGAAACAATAAAGAAAAGAAATGTTTAAGTGCTCAATGCCATTGTAATCAGAGGTTATTTAAAAATAAAAATGTAAAAGAGGCTCCACAATTTTATATACTGTCCATGACTAAGTTTCATAAGCAGTATATCCATATGATTACCATATATATATATATATATATATATATATATATATATATATATAATATCAATTATACTGAGGAGCTGGAGATAAACCTTTACTGAGCACAGGAAATAGCTTTTAAAATAAAGGTCTGAAAATAAAATAGAGAAAAAAACTACTTTTGGTTCTTATAAAGAGATAAAAGTCTTCTAATTTGATATTCTTTTTAAAATCTCACTAAAATTTAATCAAAACATTTTATTCCCACTTATTATTTGCTTGAGATTCTATCAGTCTTGTTGAGGAATAGATACATTAAAAGTTAGCATATATTTTGTTGAAGAGTATTCGTTTACATATTGGAGAAGTGTTCCTTGGTTGATAATTGTGTGGAATTAGATGTATCTGTATAAGCAAGTAAGCTTAGGGCATCACATCTTATGTACTATTCTGTGGTGTCATATTTTATGCAAGATGGGTTTAGCTGGGAACAAAAATGCCCCTAGAGGCTAAGACAGGTCTTGTCTTAAGGCATTCTGAAAGTAAAAGAAAAGGATATTTTTCCCGCTTTTTCTTATATACTGCTTTGGCAACACCATCTATCAATCATAAGAAATTCTTTGGGTGGCAAGGGAAGTAATCCTTTGGTTTTATTCGAATTTGAATATGGTACTGAACTTCTATTGAGAGAATGGGATTGACAGAAACCAAAAAAAAACAGTAAATAGATAAATGAATAAAACATTTTGATAATAATTTAGTTGGATTAAAAGAAAGCCGGACTAAATGACTTGTACCTGTAGAATTGATTGTTTGATTGTTAGGAACACAAAAAATATTGCATTATTTTTTTTTTTAAATTGACATAAAAGTCAAAATTGCATGGTGACAAAGTTTTCAAGGTGATTTTTTTTAATTCTCCTGTAATGCACTTATAATTTTTCAATTTTTTTTTTTTTTTTTTTTTTTTTTAATGCTTGCATTTGTTTATGATCTCCACGTAAAAATATTAATCGATTTATTTTAGTGGGCAAGGCTTTCGGTGCTACTAGAGTTGTTTCCCTTGGACTGCAATTTATTTTCCAGTTTAATTTGGTTTTGGTTCCTTTGTTTAATGGTATATCAAACTTCTTGGGTTATTTGATACCAAAACTATTTTTTTAAAAGGACAGTCATGATACAATTTAATCCATAGCTGGGGAGAAAAGGATATTTATACCTTTCCCAAGGGTATTAGTCTGAAAGTGAATATTATAGCATGACTCAAGTTTGAACTTGCTTACTACGATGTCACAGCCCAGTACATTAACCACTACGCCATAGAGACTCCTCCTAGTTTATTTTCTCTATTCTATTCTCTTTTGTAGCAATGAAGCCATATCAGTCGTAAAAATTTTGAGGGTCCTCCGTGTGTTGAGACCGTTGCGTGCTATCAACCGAGCAAAGGGATTGAAGGTAAGTTTAAAGTTTTATTTATATATAGAAAGTGTAAAACAGGGAAATGTGTTTATAATTTATTTTTCATCAGACTCCTTTACACTGACCCTGAATCACAGTGTAAATTAAATAATTTTTAAAGAATATTCCTTATCTTGCAATCTCTTCTATTTCTTATCGTTTGAGGTAGTATAATCTATGTGAGCTAATGCTTCATCTAATAAAAAATTTTAGATAAATTACTAATAGTGATTCACAATTTTATTTTAAACTGACACATTACTGAAAATATTTTTATTTGTTATTAATTAGTTATAAATAAAGACAGTTTGTATAATTCTGACTAAAATGATTGATAAACAATATAAGGAATTTTTTAAAAGGTGTGAACTTTGATTCTTGAAAATCTTTGGGCTGTTTCCATTTTGAATAACTCATTTTATATAAGATGGAAATATTGAAATTTACCAATTTTATTCTAAGAATCTTTTTCTTCTAACACCAATTCATAACATTTACATTGATTATTCTAACATTTTATTGTGATTTAAAGGTTTTAAAGTCACTTTTTTTTCAAACCATCATTTCTTGTCAGAAATATTAGGAACTAGTGAAAATTAGAAAATGTGACAGCAAAAATATAAATCATGAAACTTAAACTTTATCATTTTTGACCATCCAACATTTCTTAACTTTTTTTTCACAAAATCTTTAAAAAAGCAAAACAAAAAATGTTTAAGAAAAAATTTTTCTTCTATTATTGATCTAAATAAATAAGATTTGTATAATTTTGATAAAAAAGATTGAATTTAAAAAAAAGAAAAAAAGGGATTCAAAACTTCTATATAAGATTAGATAAAAATGCAAATAAAAATAACCAGTTGAAGCCTCTTAGGTGATTTTTGGTTCACCTAGGCTGCTTCTGCTCTTTCTCAATCATAAAATTTGAATTTTTTTTTATTTTTGGCATTTCATGGGAACTAATATCAAATTAAAAAAAAACTTTTTGTCTCATAGTAATATTGTGTGTTTCCTTTTTTCATTACAGCATGTTGTACAGTGCGTGATTGTAGCCGTCCGCACGATTGGTAACATTATGTTAGTTACACTGTTGCTGCAATTCATGTTTGCAGTCATAGGAGTACAACTTTTTAAGGTATGAACATTTATGTTTCTTAAGCGTTTCTTCTTGGAATACAATCTGAAATTTTTCAACCAAAATAACCCACTCATTTATTGATCTCTTGCTTGTATATTCATTTTTTAAAATTTTTAAATTGCAATTTTTGCATAATCTCAAAGAAAATTAAATAAAATATTTCAAAAATGTTTTAAATGGAAATATTTCTATTTTTTATTAATCAGTAATAAATAAAGATAATTTGTATAATTCTGACTTAAAAGATTGATAAAAATCAAAAGCAATGTTGTTTAAAGTATGAACTTTGGTTCTTTAAATGGTATGTCCCTAAAATCCTTGGGCTGCTCAGATTTTGAATAATTTCTCTCTTATATAAAATAGAAATATCATTAAAAATGCAGACGAAAGTAAATTTATTGTTGTCTCTTTTTACAAGAAGTTTCTTCACAAGAACTAAGTTGGCATTCTGCTAGATATTAAAGATAATATAAAATGAAGTTATCTTAATGGCACAGTTCATTATATATTGGCACATGTGCACACACACACACACACACACACACACACACACACACACACACACAATGGACAAACAACCAAATTGAATATGTAGAAAGAGAATTATGAGTCTCAAAAAACACTTGTAATGTTAAATTATTTTATGCTATGTTTTTAAAGGAGCAATTTTTTCTTCTCAAAGGTTTGTTTTTACCCCACCCGTAAATCATTTCTTTCTTATTGTAAGAAAATGGAAATACCTTCACTTTATGTTTACCTCTTGAAATAATACCCTTTATGCTGATTTCTATCTTTTAGGGAACATTCCACAGTTGTTCAGATTCGTCAAAAAGAACCATGGAAGAATGCAAGTAAGTCCATTTACCAAAACTTTTTTACTAAGTTTTTTTACTAATCTAAAAATCCTACTAGTTATGTAAAAGCTTTCAAACACATCAATTTTATATATAAAGTAAGTAAAGTTAGCAACTGTAGCTGAGGGCTACTCGAAGGCTCCCTTTTCAATAGCTACAACACCAAGATGTAGAGGAGGGCACTACTCCTTTCCTTGAAATGCTCCACTTACTCTTGATCTGTACCTTATAATGCTGAGTGTTAAGCAAGGAAGTATCTCCCAGGGCATTAGCAAACACTCTACTCATTAGGTCAATACACACACACACACACACACACACACACACACACACACACACACACACACACACGCACACAATTGTAATTAAAATTCATTATTATTTTATACCAAAGATGTCTTTATTTTATTCCTTTGCTAATTGGGTATAGCTGGTCAGCTTTTCTGTTGATGGTTTGGAAAAGGAGTGAATATAGCAATGGGTATCTTTTTGCAGGGGAGGTTTATGGACCTTTATCTTTGATTGGCTCTGATTTTTTTTCTTCAGGAAATTAATTGTTATTAGGATCTATCATTTTGAATTGATCTTTCAAGTTTTTGTACATTATAGATAGCTCTTTGAATATTTGTGTCACTGTGTATGGCTTTTCACATGAGCATTTTGGTGGAGGTTCCTGTTTCGGTATGAAAGACTGAGTTAATTTAGTGTAGTCTATATGAGAAGTGGTCTCTTCTCTTCTAGCCTTACTAGGATATGGTTTTCTTTTTTTTAAGATGGGTTATATTTGGTGGAGCTTGTGGGTATTTGCATTCTATAGCTGTTGCTATTTCTTTGTCAAAATTTGGCTGATTTTAGATCAATGTATGGTATTTTGGAGGGTTTTTTAGGATATTATGTTGAGTGCATATTTGACTATTAAGTTGGCTTTATGGTTTCCCTGGATTCTTATATAGCTTGGGATCCAACAGATTGTCACATTTTGGTATGGCTCATTAAGTGTAGAATATTTAAGAGCTTGATGAATAGAGTGCAGGTTATCCACTCTTCTATTTTTGATTGATGAAAGTACAGAGGGAATTGGAATGGATGAGGAATCTTTTTGAGTTGCTTGTTGAGACAATGTTGAGTGCCTGTTCTATTGTTCAGGTTTCAGCAATGAATATAGAAGCTTCTTTTGGAAGGCATTTTTTGATGTTTTATTCTTGAATTTTGCTCCACATTCAATTCAGTAGCTGTCTTTGGAGCCATCAGTATAAAAGTGGTAGTAACTAGTTGTATTTTTTTTTCAATGTTAGAGCTTTTCTTTTGATAGATTAAAGGGCAAGTGGTCTTTTTGGTGAGTTTAGTTAGGTCGAGGATTACCATTGGTTGTTTAAGTAACCAGTGGAGAGAGAGCTTATATGATATCCTGTATGTTTGTGAGTGAAATTTCTGCTTCTTTCAGAATGGGTTTCATGTGGAAACCAAAAGGTTTTATTGCTTTTTCATTTTGATTAAATAGAAGTTGTTGTTTGGAGATAAAAATGCAATCATGAGCTGGATTAGTTGGTAGAGATTTGATTTTAGAGTAGTATTGAAAGCCTAATTTTTTTAATCTGAGATGTAAAGATGGTTCATGAGCCTCTAAAGATGTTCTGAAGACACTTAGGATGAGTCTCAATCCTTCATGGTGGATTGTGTTGGGCTTTCTGATAAGATTTCCTGACTGATCCATATATAAAACAGCCATTGTCCATTTTTGAGTGGATAAAGGTTCCATATAGTTTTAGTAAGGTTTGCTAGTCTATACCCCATTTTGTGTGGGCTATTACACAGAGAACTTTTTATGCTTTGCTGCTTTTTTAAGTATTGTAAATGGAGGATGAAGGTTATTTTTTTATTGAAAATGAAACCATGAAATTTGATCTGATTGATGACCAGAATTTCTGTTTCGTCCAGCTTAAGTGTTGAGTCATTATGCATCTACTTTAGTTGGCAAAAATGCATTCATTGAGTTTTACTCTTGGAGATCTTAAAGTTATTTGTGGTTGTCCATTGATTGATTTTCTTGATGCATTGTTGCAGTTGACCCTCTGCTGTGCACTAGTATTTGGATCTGGAAGTGAAACAAAAGTCATCAATTCTCAGATTCAAGAACTTGGTGATGTTGTTTATGTTGAAGAGGGTCAACAACAGTATACTCCCCTGATGAACTCTTTCATCTTTATTATGGAAATTTGACTGGGCTGATCAAATTTGGATTCAGAATTTCTTGTCCAAGTTGTTAGTCTTTAGTCTATATATTATATTTAGTTGTTAGTCTTTAGTCTATATATTATATTTAGTTGTTAGTCTTTAGTCTATATATTATATTTAGTTGTTAGTCTTTAGTCTATATATTATATTTAGTCTATATATTATATTTCCAGATGGTTTCATACACCTTGTCTTGATAAAAAAAAGTACTATGAGATGATATCTTTCAATATTTACCTCTCTTATGGAGCTTTCCAATCTGAAAACTGCATTGGTTGTTGGATTCAATAAACCAAACCAACCTTTTATTGACTCTATGGTTTTGTAAAGGCCACTTATTAGTGCTATTTTATTTATTTATTTGTTTTCTGGATTCAAACTGTTTTTTTTTCTGGTCGAGTATGGGTGTGATAGTTGTATTATCCATGACTCTGGGAATCTACTATTTATTCAAATATCATTGAGGGTAGCTAAAAGGTAGTCCAGTAATTTTTTTTGTGTGTGTGTGGTTGTTTAAAAAAATTATAATGGATTTCAAATGGGCCTACTTTTGCATAGTGTGATCTTTGGATGGCTTCAGTTAGTTCTAGTAATGTGATGAAAGATTTGTTAAAGGTTTCAGAATTGTCTGATTTCAAGTCAAGGCTATGTTTCTTCACATTATATTTAAAGGTTAAGAATTGTCGGTTGGTGTTCTTGAATAGGGAATTTGTTGAGGTCTCAGCTAGTGTATCTACAATATCTTTTTTGTTTGCTAGTTCTCTGCTTTGTGAGTTAGTGAGGTCTTCCCAGAGATTTTTCTGATCATTTTCCAGATTGTATTTTTTTTAATGCTGGCATTAAGTTGGTTGATATAATTTTGCCAGCTTTTTCTCTTAGGTTTTAGGGTTCTGCATGCTTCTGCTCTGAGAAGTTTGAAGGAGTTGATAGTAGTGGGTTCTTTATTAAATTTGCATAGCACAGTCATCATTAAACCAGTGTGTATTGTATCTGATTGTGGGTAAGGTTCTTGGTATGGATTTATGGGGTCCCAGGGCAAGCTATGTTGCCGTTTGCTATCTGACTCCATTCTGTGGTTATTCTATTCTTACCCCACTTTTGTTTTGCTGGTTTAATTTCTTGGATAAGAAGGCTATAAAAGAATTATATGAAAGAAGAAGATTGTAACAGATAGGAAATGAAGACATCTTTTATATTTTTTCTTCATTTCTGGATTCAACAACCATTCAGTGGGTGAAGAAATTCTTCCTGAATACAAATGAAATGGTTGAATCTCCCTGTCAAGGTGTTAAAAATGCGTTAGTCGTTTCTTGGGTATATATGTGTCCTTATTCGGTATTTAAAGCTTTAACAATGTGTTTGGTATATAAAGCTTTAGCAATGTGTTCGTCACTTTTGGGAGTTTGTCTAAATCCGGTGTTTTAGTCATGGGTCAGTGGTGAAAAAGAGATGACTACTACCAGTGGAAGGGCTAGCCAATGCGTCATCCAAAGACAGACACATTGGTATCTTCCACCAGTTAGCAAGGTTTTGGCACTCCGCTGGTCACTGCTGAGCGTGAGAATTCCTCCTTTTGTCAGGACGGTCCCTTTTCTTTGCGCACGCATTGCCCCTCTTCCTGTCAGAGACCTCTGGGAGTTTCTGTATATTTTAATAATTATTTTAATTCAATTTAAATCTATTTTATTTATTTATTTATCTATTTATTCCCTACAGATTCCTTTGCTATTAAAAGTAGAGTTTCAGTGAAGTGCTTTATTTGGTCTTTTATTGTTTGGATCTTGTATCAATTTTTGGTTGCGGAGGGTTCTGAACTCTTCTCTGTTTGCTTTATATATTTTTTTTTTATGGGGGAGTCTATCATCATGAAGAGGTTGTGGACATTTGAGGATGATAGGGAGGTGGTTGCTGCTGCAAAGATCATTATAGACCTTCCATTTGTAGTCTATGTAGCTTGAAGGATCAAATAGGGTTGTCTATAACTGAGTAGGAGCCCGTAGATGGATTGAGATAGGTTTGAGATTTATTGTTTAGGATGCACAGATTATTGTAGTTGATTATTTTTTGAAGGTTTTTGCCTTTTTTATGGGTTTTCTGGCACCTCCATATAGTGTTGTGACTTTTAAGGTCACCTAGGAATAGTTGGGGGTTTAGGAATTTGTTATATTAATCTGTTTAGTTTTATTTCATTTATGAAGTCATGTGATGGAATATAAATGGAGTAGATGTTTATTGATTTGTATAGAGTCACATTGACAACAATCACTTAAAGTTCAGTATCAATCTAGATTTGGTGTTGAGGTATGTTATTCCTAATTCCATCTTTGTTTATGTGAATATATTGTTGTAAGTTTTAATGTTGAGTTGGTTTGTGTCTTTCAGGTATGGTTCTTGAAGGCACACTAGTTTTGGGTTATGGTTGGTCAAAAGTTGTTGAAATTCTTTGTAATTGGCTCAGACTGCTCAGCAGTTTCATTGAATGATTATTGTGTTATGATTTTTGGTTGTATTGGTTTTATTTCTATGGTGAATTTTGCTGAGTTTTCTTTGGTTTGCTTTTTATTGAATTAGGCTCTTCTCTTTCCATTCTTTCTAGAAGGTTGAATTTGCTTTTTGTTTCAATTTTTAATATCGAGGGATCTGCAATTTGACTTTGATACCTTCAGTTGTTCCTATCCAGATGATGGTTGGGCATGATTCATCTTAGATTGGGAGGACCGTTCAAATTTGGTTGGTGCAGTTTTTATTTTTCCATTGTCCAATTCTGGATTTGATATATGAGCTTTCCTGGAGTTATCTATTTTAGAAGTAGGTGGGTGGATTGGAGATCTATATGACTATTGATATATCAAATATATTATGATATTATATATATCATGATATTATATTAGATATATTTATCACCATCATCAAGTCATGCTGACAGCATGGGTTTCCATGACCTTCTCTCTCCATCCATTCCTATCATCCATCACTCTTAGCAGGTCCAAACCATATCCAGTCTTTGCCCAGAACTGATCTAAATAAGTGCTTGCTGGTCGACCAACACCGGTGAATCCATGTGTTGTGTAGGGGTTCATAGAAGAATATTGCTTATGAGTTTTTTCTTGCTTCTTCAGTAATGTCCTTCATGTCTTGTTTGTCTTGGATGGTTTTTGAGATGAAAAGTAAGTGACCATGCAGATGCTCTCTCATAGGGTGTTCCGTCCAGTATTTGTTCAAAACAGCATTCGTGTATAGTTCTCATCTAGTTTTTTTCTCCATGTGTTTTATTAGTGTCCGTGCGGTGCATCCATACAGTAGTACTGACACAGCTACAGCTTAGAAGAAATCCTGTTTTAATTATTGAAGAGATCAGATTTCCTTATAATTGATAACCTGTCCATAGCAGTTTACACCTTCATTGTTTATGTTGACCTCACTTCCAGTAGATGAGATATTGCTGCTGAGATATATGAACTTGTCTGCTAATTTTAGAGGTCTGCTACTTTGAGTGGAGATGGGTCCTTCTTGTTTAAAACACATTTGTGTTCATCTAGATGCCAATGCCTGCTGCTGTTTGCTCCAAACTATACAGTAGTAATTTGGTTTGGGCCGGTGTATCTGCAAGAAGCAATAGATCATCTGTGTAGTCTGCATCTGTTATATAATTATATTCACAGTTTAATAATAATGATTATTTGTATATGCATGCATATAATTGTTCTCATGTTTATGATTTTTTTTATATTATATAAGTTTTTAAAATTTGATTTCTATAGAATAAATAAATTTTTATTTTTATTTTACAGGGGTAAATTTATAGTGTATAAAAATGGTGATATCAACTACCCAGAGCTTAAAGACCGAGAGTGGACAAATAGTAATTTCAATTTTGATGATGTCAGTATGGCAATGTTAACATTATTTACAGTGTCTACATTTGAAGGGTGGCCCCAGTAAGTTTTCACCTTTTATTCTATTATTTCCTCTTATTATAATAATAATAATAATAATGATAATCTTACTGTTTCTTTGATTAAACCTTGAAATATACTCGCAATTTTTTCAAGAAAATGTTGGCCTTTTCCAAGCTTGACATTTATTAGTTGTATATGAGTAACTTTGAATTTATATAAAATTTGAAATCATGCTGTAATTCTTTAATATTACCACCAAATCATGAGGTGTGATTCAAAAGTATTGTGTTTGTATCTTTAATTTTTTAAATTTATGAAACTGATTTTACAAGCAGTAAAGAGCAGAATAAACTTTAAAGACACTTTAAAGATTTCCCTAAGATATTGTTAAAAATATGGTGCTGTGAACCTGTTTTTTTAAAAATGTACTGAAGCCTTTTTTCCGGCAACTACATGGTTTCAAGAAACTATTCTTAATACTAATAATTTGCATACAATTATATATATTCCTATGTAAAACTAATAATTTTCAAACATATTTTGCTGACCTATGAAGGGATGACTCCTCTCTCCTCACAGCTCCATAGGACACCCTTTGCTGGGGATGCTGTTGGCATATTCTATGCTCCACAACCAGGACAGTCTGTCATTAAAGATTAACCCTCAAAGCAATGTGCTTCATTCTGAAGTAATTCATTATTTCTTACTGGCAATATCCAAGTTAATTTATATCCAAGTCCTGTTAGGATTAGTTATGTTATTTGTTTCTATTACAAGACTGGATATGCATACAGACTTGGGCAAATTTGAATGAATGACTGGTATGCAGCAAGTCTCCCTTCTTCACACAACTAATATTGTCCAAGAGAAGATCAAGGGTCAATAATGTTTGGTTCCAGTACAAGGTGAAAACAATATCAGACTTCAGCACCTGGCTTTAAATTCAGAGTTGCTGGTTGCCCAGCAAATCTAGACCCCGGTCTTCTCTAGTCATTTTCAAGACTAAAGAACTTAGAATTTGCCTTTCAAGGCACAAGCCTAGGCAAGAAATACAGAGTTTCTAGGTTTTATTTACTCAACCTATCACAAGATCAATTTTTAAATGGAGTACAACTGGTTTGAATTCAGAGTTTTCCTTCTCCTAGACCAGTTGTCATGCAAAGGCTAAAGAACCCAGTTTGCCCTACTATTTATCCATCACTGGGAGAAGAAGAGAGGGTTCATGCCTTTTCCAAAGGCTATGAAAAGGAAAGTGAAACAGCCTTATCCAGGAACTGAACTTGACTTGCTGAGATCATTTCGCCTGGTGATAACCAAATTCATTTCCTACAGGGTGAAGTCTTTGTAGTTCAGTGGTTAACATACTTGACTGCAGCATCGTAGTAAAGTCCAAACTCCAGTCATGTTATTATGTTCCCTTTTGGGAAAGGTGTAAATCACATTATCCTCCCCTTCCAGCCATGGGTTAAATAGTATAACTACTGTTTTTCGACAACAAGGATAGCTTTGGCATTAAATAACCCAATAAGTTTAGTATGCCATTAAACAAAGAAGCCAAACTATTTCTTACAATGATCGATAATTAGTTTGGGGTTGTCCATGGTGTAATGGTTATCATTAATAGAAACGGACATGGCGAACCAAGTTCAAAACCTGAACAAGACTGTTTGCATTTCACATAGCGCTAATACCTTTGGGAAAAGTATGAATCTAACTATTCTCCTTCCAGCTATGGATAAGTAATAGGGCAGACTGGATCACTTTAACCTTCTAGGAGAAGGAAAACTCTGAATTCAAACCTGCTAAGTTCCACTTGAAAAAAAATTACCTTATGTCATATCTTGCTCGTGTGGAAGGGCTGATAAATAAATAACTAGGTTGCTGATAAAAACAATGAAATGCAGAATATGATATTTGGAACCAGCTTGTCTGTGGGAGCCGCTGAAACAGTATTCAATGGTACTACTCTTGAAGAATCTACTCAGGAGCAATGATTGCTCCCTCCTCTAGCTTTTCCATTGAAATTTGGCCCACACTAGATACCCTGTACTTATGGATTTCTGTTTTATTCTGCCAATCTTAGTAAATATTAATAAATCTAATACATGTAGGTAAAAGTTCTCTTGAAAATTTAAAGACGGCCTCATGTTAAAAAAGAAAAAAAATTGAACTGATATGATTTTTGTTCATGACGTTCTTTACTCATTCTTTTTCCAGGCTTCTCTACACATCTATTGATTCTCATCTTGAAGGCATGGGACCAGTGCATGACAATCGGCCATTTGTAGCCATCTTTTATTTTGTCTTCATTATTGTCATTGCATTCTTCATGGTGAACATCTTTGTTGGTTTTGTGATTGTCACATTCCAGAATGAGGGTGAACAAGAATATAAAAATTGTGAACTGGACAAAAATCAGGTACACAGTCTCAGATTTTATAATTAAAATCCTTGTGTGTGTATGTGTGTGTATATATATATATATATGAATATAGTTGTTAAGTTGGCCAAGCATTATTGAGGGCGACCTAAAGGCTCCCTTTTCAATAGCTACAACACTGAGGTGTAGAAGAGGGCACTACTCTTTTCCCTGGATTGCTCCACTTACCCTTAATCCATACCTTATAATGCTGTGCGTTAAGAAAGGAGGCATCAAGTATCATTTTTAGAGTCTTTAATATGACTCAACCCGCCATTGAACTTCAGTCTCTCAGACCATTGGTGAACCACAATGCCAATGGGCTTGTGTATATATATATATATATATATATATATATTAGCAATATTGAAATATTACCTGTGTATATATATATATATATATATATATATATATATATAATTTGCCATATTTATGAATAAAGAGTGCTTAATATCACTGATAGAGCATATATATCTAAGTAGGGATAGCATAGATATAGACCATCATTGACTCTTTGTCTATGCAATCTTATGTGTGTATATATATATATATATATATATTTGTGTGTGTGTGTGTGTGTGTGTGTGTATACATGTATGTGTGTTAATATAAAAGATATGAAAGAACAAAATATTCTGTGGATGCATTTTTTTATGATAATGTCCAACATAATGTTTCATTTTTTTTGTTTTGTTTTGTTTTTAATAAACTAGCATTAGAATGTATATAGCAGGTGTTAAAATGTTTCATCTGAAAAATATTTTCAAAATTTTGGCACATTATCATAGATGAATAAAGTATTATTTTGATATTTTGTTTTTTCCTTTTTTTTATATTTATATACCATTGGAATTATTTCCATTTTCCTCTGATATATTCATGAGAAAAGGAAGACAATACAGAAAATTAACATATTTTGCTATAAGGTCAGTTTTATCAGAAAGAAAAATTAAATTGACATAGTTTGATATTAGTTAATGAGTTTTATCTTATTGTTGTACTTTCATATTCTTGATATTCACTAAACTTTGTAAAGTCTGGATAAAAACGAATGTCATTGAAGCACACACCGAGAATCAAGTCTGCTTCAACACTAAGTGTCTTGAGACTGGATTGTTAACACACCATGGCCAGGCACCCATAATTGCTAAGCTTTACTTGGTCTGGAGCAAGGCCAATTCTGAAACTCACTTCAACATTAAGAATCTGTGAAACTAACTCCTACAAGACAGCAAGGCAATCTTTGTGACAATATTACCTACTGCCTGCTCAATTTTGTTTGCTAAACAGCTTCAATCACATAAATTAATTTTCTCTGATGCCTTCCTTTTTTGAATGCTCTCAATTTTAATCCACATTTTACTTCCCATGATGTATATATATATATATATATATATAGCCCTTTTTTATTTTAAAAAATTGAATATATATATATATATTTAGGAAACCTTATATCTATTGAAAAAAATTAAAGAATAAGGTAATCCAAGGAGAAGAATTTAATGTAAAAGAAAGTCAATACATCTAATTTGGAAATAAGAAATAAAGGACTAAAAAAAATATGAATGAATAAGAAAAGTTTTTCTTTCTTAAATGCTTTTAGATTTTAGATAATACTTATCCATTCTGTTTTGTAACTTTAATTCTTATTTTGTTTTTTATTTTTAATATGAATTTTTCTTCTGCGAAATTAAATTATGTTTTTGTTTTTTCCATTTCCAGAGAAAATGTATTGAGTTTGCATTAAAAGTGAAACCCGTTAGACGATATATCCCAAAAGCTCGATGGCAGTACAAAGTTTGGTGGTTTGTTACTTCCCAACCATTTGAATATGCAGTGTTTGCGCTTATTATGATAAATACTATTACATTAGCTATGAAGGTAAGTAAGCAATATATGTATATTACATTATATACTATTACATTATTATTATGATTATCATAATAATAATGTAATAGTATATAATGTAATATATACTATTACATTAGCTATGAATGTAAGTAATTAATATATATATATATATATATATATATATATATATATATATGTATATATAAAGATGAACAAATGTCTTATTTATTTTTGTATTGTTTTTAACTAGCTTTGACCATAGGTCATTGTTTAGAGAAAAGTTTTTGTGGTATTTTTAGAAGATTTAGAAAAAATTTTTATAGTTGATAAGCTCTAAGAGAAGCAACAAAAAATGTACTCGTGATGTAACATATCCATTTGTTGAATGAAAATAATTTTCTGGTATCTGTGTGTCTTCAACTGACCATTATATATCTGTAGTGAAGACACAGGGTTTATAAGTTTTTCATTTGAGAGGTATATGTTTTACATATAAAAGATAAACTGCCTTGGTGATAAAAACAAGCCTCACTTTAGTAATAAAAACAAAAATGAAATAATAATTTGGTTTAAATACTAAACAAGTTTGATTTAGAAATAGCATATAAATTACCTTGACAATGGTTCTGATGAGAACAGAAAGTATTCAATATAACACAAATAGTTCCTTTGGAGAAGTTATCAACAAATTTCAAGATTATAACATAAAAAAAAACATAAGGACTCTTGAAAGAAAAAAGAAAAAATTCCAAAACAAGGATTCAATTTTATTTAATCAAACCTGTTTGAATGTTTTATATATGTACACTAATCAAAAGCTATAATCATAGTTTAAGATAGAGCACTGTTGAGGAATATTAATTAGAGAAATATTTTCCTCTCAAGAACAAATACAAGAATAATAATGTACAATTAACAATATTGGGTTGCTTGGAGATGATATACTAACATGGAATAGATAGAAGGAAAGAAAAGCATATTTACACATGCAGAAATATTTGATATATGCATAATATACATACAAGTAGTATGGCAAGAATACACAAACATATCTCAACAGCCTGGAGTGGTAGCATCTGATTGGGCCCTATCTATGGGTCCAATAGAACTAAAATGCATACTTATGCTAAACTGAATTACTTAAAATAGAACTGTTTTGACATGTAAACTGCATACTTATGCTAAACTACTTATGTTAAACAGTGTCAAACAGTGAAAAAACTGAACCATTTTTCATTATTGCCACAAATTTTAATGAAACTTCAATAGCTTAGACACTGACCTCTCTCCCATTAAATTAATATGGGATGAATTGGATAGAAGCATTAAAAAAAAAAACCCAAACCCCAAAGAGTGAGCTTTTTCAGTGCTTGAGCTTTTTCAGTGCTTCAAGAATGTTTAGGAAGGTCTACCATCTACTTTATTTCAAAAACTGTTGGAAAGAATACCAAGATATCATTTTCTTTGATTATTGTTTTCAAATCTTCCTGAGTTGAAGCAAAAGTTCATAATTTTCTAAAATTTTCTCAGAAATAAAAAAGATAGGATATTTCTTTTCCTAGATTTGATATCCTAATTTGTGATTAGTACTTTACTAATGGTTACCCTACCAAATATTTAATGGTCAAAAATTATCCTAACTTGTCATAAACTAAATCAACTGACTTAATAAAATATTTTATATCAGCTGTCTTTTTTTATTTTTTTTTTTATTTTTTTTATTTATTTTTTTTTTTTGAATGGGGGGTCCAATACTGTAAATTGTCTAAATACCTCTGTATTTTGTCATTCAAGCTTATATCAGACCAGGAAAAGTCCTGATTTATCAGCAGAATATTTCTTAAGCCAGGAAGCTAAAAATATAGAATATAGTTTCTGTTTAAAAAAAAGATTGGCTGCAAAATTTATTTTGAAGTATCAAATAAACAGATCCATTTTTATACCAAATCATTTGTTTTATTTCATCAATAAACTCTTATTTCTATTCTAGTATGATGGAGAAAACGAAGGTTATTCCAATGTACTCGACTATTTGAATATGATTTTTACCGGCCTTTTTACCGTTGAGTTTATGCTGAAGTTGGCTGCATTTAGGTTCAAGGTAGGTTGCTATTCTTTTTTATTTATAATACTTGCATAAGAACATGTTTGGTCATCATTATATTTTACTTAAAGTTACATCCTATTTATATAATTTTATCAATTGCAAATAAAGAGAAAGTACTCCATAATTAGCATTAAATAGATGTTGCCTTTAAGAAATTATTATGATTGAAATGAGTGTGATCACAGAACCCACACTGATTAAGTTTCTTTATTTTCTAAGTTAAAGCATTAAAGTATTAAAATAACATCTTACCTCGGTACCAATTCCGGAAGTAGCCGGGCGAAACCGGATGAGGTAAAGATGGTATTATATAGCAAAGGAGTGTGGAATGCCCTGTTTTCATTGGCTGTTTACTAAAAGACAGATGTCTATAAGAATGGCCGAAGTCCGGCCTTATTATATTTTTTCTTTGCTTTGGTAGAGGCACGAGCGTAGCACGTCGCGATCATGGAGGCGGCTTGGCTCTTTCAAAGTCATGCCAGGGTTACTGTCAGAGCCGATATGATGCAGAAATAACCCGAAATCGGCAATGAAGACAGCGCATCACTGAAGACCTCCCTGATGCATCTAAGATGTATGATTGAAATTTTATGTTTTAACTTAGAGAATAAAAATCTCTCTATGATGTGCCATTTTTGATGTATTAAGGTAACATATAAATGTACAAAAATCAGATTATTATAATATAAATTTTAATTCTTGAAGAGGAGGTACAATTGAGTGTAGCAGTTACTAGCATGGAAAATAGAATCTGTGAACTAATTTTGAGTTTTGGCCCATGAGGGAGAGGAAGTAAAGAAAGAGAAAGTTGGGAGGAAAGAGAGAGATGTGAAGAAAGAAAAAGTTGATAGGGGAAGAAGAGGTGAAGGAAGAGGAAGTTTAAAAAAGAAGTTGAGAAAAGAGGTGAAGGAAGAGGTGGTTGGAAGAGAGAAAGAGGTGAAGGAAGAGGACATTGGAAGGAGAAAAAGAGGTGAAGAAAGAGGAAATTGAGAGAAGTAAAGAAATAGGAGGTTTGAAGGGTGAAAAAAGTGAAGAAAGGGGTGGAGAGGGTGAAAAGATGAAGAAAGAAGAATTTAGGAGGAGAGAGAAAAGCTGTAGATAGAAGAGGTTGGGAAAGAGTGAAGAGGTAAAAGAAAAGAGGATTTGAATTGTCATTATTATGAATGAAAATAAATAAATCATTGTTTTCATATATTATTCTGTTCTGATTTCATTGAATTTCCATGGATCCAGATAATGAAAGTGTGACAATGATAGGCAGAAACTAGTATAATCATTTTTGCTGTATATTTAATACAACATTTTTATTCTTTTATCTTCCTATTCTGACTAAAGAATACATTGATTAAAATGTGTTAAGAAAAACAAATAGTCCAAAAATGAATGGAATAAGGAAAATACTTGATCTTATAACTTCAGACAATATGCATGTATGTATTAAGATGGGTTTGCAGTTTAAGCCATGGAAAATACCTGCTGTTGTTGGTAGTATTGTGGTAGTTGATATGCTAACACATTGTGCATTGCTTTACTCTTTCACAATCTAAAAAGTAAAAGTGAAAATCTAATGAAGTTTGTCGTAATTTCATCCTGTTCCTTAACTCGTATTAACCCAACTTGAAATATTTTCCATGCTGTAGGTGGAGCTTATAATACACTGATTGTATCCCCTTCAGAAAAGTAAGACCCCTCCCACTCCCTAAAAAAGAAACGTTATGGGTATAACACTACCCTGCCTTTGATGCTGAAGCTCCAGTTCTGAAGCTCTGGGGAGTGTGAAGTACTCCTTCATTGGCATTACTCCCCAAACTACTCTATTTGTTAGGGCCCTATCTATAGCTCAAGTAGACCTGTTTAAAAATTATTTGTATTCAATTGTGCTATGAGCCAAGATGATGTAGGAACATGCAATATTCCTTCAAATCTCGCGAGATCACTCACAACACATTAAAAATAAAAATGAGGCAGAAATCCACAAAGTGACAAAGCAACAACAACATAGTGGAATCATATAACAAGATTTATTCACTAACAGTAAATGAACAATAGAATAACAAAGAGGGTAAGACAAAATAAAAACAGAAGAAGTCAAACGTTTAGATATGAAATGATGTATGCAAGTAGATATGTATCAGCTTCAAAATGTGTATGATTATAACAGAGTAGAGGAAGCAAAAAGGAGTTTGGTTTGTTAAGTCTTTACTTATCTCAGTTCAGATGTTTGCTAATTCAGTTCATTGTCTCTGAGGAGACATCATAGGATTCTTGATCAAATGTCTCTCTTTTCTTTCACTTTCTGTTATCTATAAAAAGGTAGAGCAATTTTCTTCTGACATCACAAAAGTCTTGCTGGTTTCATCTATTATCGACGTTTTGATAATACATGGCTCCATGATAAATCTCCATGGTTCTTTCTTTTTTCCTTATAAAATTTCAGTCATCTTAGTTTGTGTGGCTACTTTCTCATTCAATGAGTTAGCTGGGCATTCTTTCAACTTTCCTCTCAAAATTTTTCACCAACCATCTTCTTCAAAGGGTTTTCGCTAACTTTGCATTCAATTTGTATTTCTGGCATGCAAATATCTGACCTTGACTCATGCCATCTTCCAGCTAATCAGCAGCTTCTATTTTACAAACTATAAAATCATTGCTCTTCATATGCAAATGACCGGACTTGTGGGAAAGGAATCTTGTCTAGACTTCTTAACCCACTTTCTAATATGGGCTATGAAACACTGACTGACGTTTTCTAAGCAGTCTGCTGCTATGGTTGGGTAGGGAAAATTAGTATTACATCACAATAGGAATACTTGATACTGTATAACTGCAAATTATTTGTATTAGATATCATTACTAGAAGCTATAATTGTTTACTAAGGATTATCATTAGTTACTTGAAAACATTTAACTGTGGCCAAACAAATGACTATTACTAGATGGAAATGATTACTTGAGATGATATGATTATTAGTATTAGATAGGAATACTTTATATCATATAACTGTGTGCCAAAAATTCTAAACAATTACACAAAAAATGTAAGTATAAATGAATGCATTTCTCTGACCTTTAGGCATAAAATAACAGACAGATTGACATGCTGTTAAAATCAATCACTGAATCATCTAAACTTTTTGGCCAAATTTTTATATTATATTGTCTATACAACACAATGAATATATGTAATGTCTATTCTGAAATATATTTAGATTTTTGAGTTAAAACAGACATCTCACATAAGAAAATTAATATGATTAAAATACCCTCAGTGTGTCATAGAACAAAATCTTGACATTACAAACAAAAATGGATGCCATTTTTTTAAATCACTGTCCTGCTAAAAAGCAGCTCTCAAACTTAAGTCACCGGGGAAAAAAAAGAAAATTTTGTCACCTAGTGTAATAAAAAAAATATAAAGTAAGTTTTCAATATTACTTCACAATCTTTTGTGTTTTATATTTTGCAGAATTATTTTGGAGATGCTTGGAACGTTTTTGACTTCATCATTGTCCTAGGAAGTTTTATCGATATCATTTATACAGAAGTCAATGTAAGTATCAGAGTTAAAATATGACACTTGCTGATGATTTTCCCATTGTTAAAATTTCTCAATATTATTTGTAAAATTTGTTTGTTTCAATGATTCTAAATTATAGGATATTTTCTATTATAAAATGTATGTATTGATATATACTTATAAATAAATCTTTGAGAATGTTGCAATACATCACTGAATATAATAATTATAGTAATGATGACATATTTTTATGTTTCATTTTTGTGTTTGTTAAAATGTCAGAAAAGCATTTCACTGTAAATTTTTTGCATGAATTTCAAACTACTGTATCTGCTTTTATTATTTAATTGACAGCAATAACAGTATTGTGACTAAAAATGATGGTGCCTTTTACAGAACAAAATGAGCATATTAGTATATTTTTTGTGAGAATGATGTAATTTGTTGTTGTTATCAATGGTCTTTTATTTGTTAAGGTCTGATACATTAGTTTTATTGTTGCTTGGTTCTTGCATGAATATCATTCACTTATTTTTTGTTTTTGTTTTTTTGTAGTATCAAAATATTGGATAATAATCTGGAGCTAAGATTTTTACTCAACTCTTTCTTTGAATAAACCTCTTATAGTTTCTCCTAAAATCAGTTTTCAAATTCACTTTGAACAATATCTTAGTTATCATTGCTAGTATTTTAAGTAGAAATTCTAGATATTTTCAAAGGAAAATTCTAAAGCAAATAAAGGAAAAACAGATTCAAGGTCTTCTATTTCGTTGTTTATGCTGATTATTTATTCAACATAAAGAAACTCATCTGATTAGAGACTTTTTCAATCATGCAAAAACATTTTCTTGGACTCAAATCATAAAATATGAATCTATTTGATATCACATTGTGGTGAAGTCAAACAGTTGTTTTCCTCTGAGCTGATACTATAAATACTAAAAGAATCTCCATTTTAATTGGACCACAGTTAAGTAATATCAGAATAAAGCTCAAAGAAAGCAATTACTTTCTTCATTTTTTTATTACACACATAAAAGCCTACTTTAAAATAGTCATATCCTGAAACTAGTCATCAGTTGATTATTTTCTCTTATAATATCGTTTTCAAATTCAATATTTTCTAGAATAAACTCAAACCTGTTTCCATGTTAATAATGTTACCCTATAAAGGAGTAAAGTAATTTTCAATTCTCATTTCCCAGCATGTAATATCAGTAATAAAATGACTGGGCAGAGAAGTATAAATTTATGCTTTTTTTCAAAGACATTAAGAAACAAAACAAATCAGTGAATAACAAACTGAAACTATTTTGTTTGTTGACTTCTCTCTTAAAGAGTCATTTACTGAATCTAATCTTATGAGATAAATTTAAGCAGTCTGAAGTCAGCATTGAAAAATTAAAGAAACATATGTTGAGTAGAAAGATGAACACCAGACAGTATTGATAAAGAAAAGGAAATCTCTTATTTTATCTGCTTTTTTTGATAGACTTATTTTGTCACATTTTATGTTAAGTTGTTGAATATATTTTCTCAGGGTCTGCATGGTCTATGTATGTATCTTATTTTGGTAATGTTTGCAATTTTTGACCTTCATGTTTGTGAATATACATTTAAAAAAAAAAATATTTGTATAAAACTACATGGGATTGTTTGCTGTCAGTTCTTGTATGAAAACTAGATAGAAAGCTTATTAAAAATGGAGTACAGACTTGAGCCTGGGTCTTTTCCTAAAAGAAACAAAATCGTTAAACTTTCCAAAAATAATCTCCGCTGAAAATGTCAAAAAAGTTATCTCCCCTGGGACAAAATGCTGTTGGCTTTTCTCTTTTTTTTTTCTTTACAAGAACAGTCAGAAAACATACTGTGTGTGCTTTATTCTTTATTATTTAATGACTTTTTTTCAAATTTATTTTCTTTTTTTATTCAGAAATTAGAGCTGGAAACTTCAGGCTTATTTTTTTTTAAATTCTGTTTTTGTATTATTTTATTTGATTATTATTTGATTATTTAATTCTTGTTGATTGTGTTTTCTTTCATTTACATGTTTTTTGTTCTTTTAATTTCTTTCTAAAATTTTAATTAAAACTTATTTAAATTATTTTTCTTTCCTTATGTCTTTGTGAAGAAAGACAAATAGCAGTTTAATTTCTATATGAAGCAAAAAAATCTGATGTCTATTTAGATATACCATCACATCAAATTTCACTCACTTGTTTAACTAAACAATTTACTAATCTTTATAAATCCACCATAACCTTAGAATTGACATAAATCAATCCCTTGACTGTGTTTGTGCATGTCGAAAAACAAATTTCATACCAGATTGAGGATTATTATGTATTTTGTATTAAAAAATTATCTAGAAAAGTTGTCATCTAGAATTAAATCTATTTAACAAAAGTAATTTTTAATAAGCTAAGTTTTTCTGCAATTAATGAAGACATATTTTTCTATACTTTAATAAATATTCTAATTTAAACTAAAAGGTTTCTGGAAATAGAACATAAAAACAATAGGTAAATATTTTGTAGGCCATTTTAAAATGCATAAACTGATATTCAATTAAAGTCTTTGAAACTTTAAGCCCAATATTCTAAGCTGAGTATTATTTTACTATGCATCATAAGCCTGATATTTCAGACCCACAGGAATTCCAGTCAGACTATTATACTCAGTCTCAGATTAATACTCTTGGGAAAGATATAAACCTCCTTATCTTCCAAGCTATGGGTTAAATAGTATCCCTGCTATTCTTCTACAAGAATGGCTTTGGCATCAAATAACCCATCAAGGTTGACACACCATTAAACAAAGAAATCAAATCAAACCAGCCAGATTGCATTAGATAATGATAATAAAAGGCTTAATATAGGGTGATCATTCACAGCTTTTATTTTAACAGAATGATATGATAGTATTAAACAACGATATGTGCATCCTGAAGTGAATGTGTGTGTGTGTGTGTGTGTGTTTTCTTCCTCTTTTTTTAGTGAGCTCAGGTATAAGATAGCTGAAGGCTAAGCATTCAAAGTGTTAAGAATAAATGATTACCAGAAAGAAAAAAACTAACAATACAATGATTATATTTAAATGTCAGGTTGGTTTTAAAACACTATTTGTATCATTAAGGATTGCTTATCTTTAATAATGATATATAAAGAAAAAATAAGTTTATGCAATTTAAAACTACAGTTAACATTTAAGTGAATATAATTTTGAAATAGTTTTTAAACATTTTACTAAAAATTCTTTGGCTTCCTTAAGAAATTTTCAATTTAAGCCAATGAAACTACAGTATTGCCTATAATTACCTTTATCAATTTTTTCTAAAGTTAATTTTCTTCTAAATCAAACATGATTATTTCTAGTTTATACAATCATAACAGATATTATTTATTACTAAACTCTACTACATTGAAGCTGTAACCAAAAATAGAAATATGTAGCAGTTCAAAAATAAGTACTTTTCTTATATGTATATATATATATTTATGCAATTTTATTTTTGGTTACTAAGCTTTGTAAATGAAGGTGCCTTTTATAGTGTAATGATTAGTGAAGTAGGCTAGTATACCATTGTTAGTGAGTTTAATTCTCACTGGGTTCCTCGTACTCCTGGCTTTATAACAAATTAAGCTAAGCTAAATAAATAACAACTGTTCACACTAAAATGGTATGTCTCATAATAAACAGCCAAATAACCTATGAAAATATGGGATCAAGTTATGTAGTATTATATTCAAGGGTTATTTTAGCATAATGCAGAATTATATTTATTCTTAAATGAAATTCTGCATTATGCTTAAAAAAAACCCTTGAATAGAATACTAAATTATACAGAGAAATAAAATATATTTACCCTTAAATATAATACTACATTGTACAGAGAAATATATTTACCCCTAAATATAATACTTCATTGTAGAGAGAAATGAAATATATTTAACCCTAAATACAATACTACATTGTACGGAGAAATATATTTACCCCTAAATATAATACTACATTATACAGAGATATAAAATACATTCAGGCTTTTGCATACAAAAATTTAGGGTTTACATTATATATAGATAAATAAGTAAATCCTTCTTCACTTGATAAAGTGAACAATAAATTCAATCAAGGGAGGGGGGGTATCAATATTTTTTGTTTATTTTTTGTTCCCTTTATTTCTGCATTGCATGTTTCATCTGATATGTCTATTTATTTTTAATTTTTCACATTATATGTGAAAAAATATATCTAGACTTCTAGCAGGGATTAAATTGTACAAAAAATAAAATATATTCGGTCTAAATTTATGAGATGAGAAGTTATTATTCACACATATCAGACGATTGTCCTTATATTGGTTGTTTATGTTCACAACGTTTCAACTGCTGTACTCTCGGGTCTTATTCAGGGGTCTTTCATTGTAGTTAGTAACCTTCAGGGAATTTTTAACCAAACCTTTTATTCAAGCCATGTAGTAAAGTAAAGATGGCAACCGTAGTCAAGGGTGACCAGAAGGCACCCTTTTCAATAGCTACTACCCTGAGGTGTAGGGGAGGGCTCAACTCCTTTCCCTGGATTGCTACACTTTACCCTTGATATGTACCTTATATTGCTGAGTGTTAAGCAAGGAGGTATCAAGTACCATTTTTAAAGTCTTTGGTATGACACAACCTGGGATTGAACCCTGGTCTCCTGGCGAACACTTTACCCACTAGACCAATGAGCCGGTTTTCTATTGTTCATGCCTTGGAATATCTCATGTCTGTTAATTCACCTTCTTAGTTATTTCACTCTTGTATATATTGACTCAACCCCCACCTCAGCGCAGTCGGCTGGGGCTGTTGAATACACCAACTGCTCCTTTGCAAAAGGGTAAGATCCTCCCCTCTCAACGAGTGTCCTGAATATAATACTAAAACCCCTGATAGTGAGGCTCCAGTCCTGGAGCTTTGGGGAATGTGGAATACTCCTTCATTACCATTACTCCCAAGGTTCACTCTGACCCAGATTGGTAGTACTTAATAGGGTCCCATCTATAGGTCAAATAGAACTGTTAGAGCATTTAACTGTGTGCAAACAAAGGACTGATGTTAAATTGAATTGTTAGTATTACATAGCAATACTTGGAACCATTTAACTAAGTGCAAATAAAACTATTGGTGTTAGATAGAAATACTTGAAGCTATTTAAGCATGTGCAAATAATTGATTAATACTAAACAGAATTATTCATGTTAGATAAGAATACTTGAAACCATTTAACTGTGTACAAAAATTGAATTACTAGTATTACATAGCAATACTTTAAACCATTTAACTTTGTGCAAATGAATCATGTAGAATAGAATCATTAGTGTTAAACAGCAATACTTGAATCCATTTAACTGCATGCAAACAATAGCAACAATTTTGTGCAAACAAATTAGCTCTAACTTTTCTAAAAATAAGATTACCTATAAACTGTTCACTTACAAATCTCATGCATATAACCATTTAACTGTGTGCAAACAAATGACTGATGTTAAATTAGATTGTTAATATTTAATAGCAATACTTGAAACCATTTAATTGTGTGAAAACAAATGAGCTCTGCCTTGTTTAAAACATGTTATCTAGAAACTATTCATTTACAAATTATATATATTCAATATATATATGTACAAACAGGATTTGGCATTAAATAACCTACATGGGTTGATATGCCATAAAACCCAACCAAACCAAATCATATATATCTAATGTATATGTATAAAGAGGATTTGGCATTATATAACTTTCATGGGTTGATATGCCATTAAACCCAGGCAACCAACCACCTCACCATGAGCAGGATGGGATACAAAGTCAGTTTTTAGGCAGAGTACAGCTCGTTTGAATTCAAGGTTGATTTAGAAAGGCTAAAGAATCCCATCTGCTTTACTATCTGGAGAGAAGAGATAGATTCATATCTTTTTCAAGAACATTTGCATGATGTGAACTCTGGTCACTGATTATATTTCCTATGACAATAATCACCATTTCAATTTTGCTTTTACTTTTCTGCTGAGCCTGGGTGCAGAGCTTAAACTCTCAATTTTCAGGTAGACTGCAATTTGAAGCTCTGAGCCAAGGCTTTTATCTTCTAAGCCATTGTCAGCTGGGGCTGCAAAATACATCAACTGCATCTCTGCAGAGGGGTAAGACTCCCCTGAGTGTCCTGGATATAACACTAAACCATCTGATGTTGAGGCTCCAGTAGTACTAGAGCTTTACGGAATGTAGAGTACCTTTTCATGGCCATCACTCTCAGGTCCACTTTGGCCTGGAGTGGTAACACCTGATAGGGTTCTATCTATGGGTCAAATAGAACTAAACTGTGTACTTATGCTAAACTGAATAATTTGAAATAGAACTGTTTTGACATTTAAACTGCATACTTATGCTAAACTTAATTGTTTGAAATAGAACTATTTATATATTTATAAATGGATTTGGCATTAAACAACTTACAATGGTTGATATGCCATAAAACCAAACCAAACCTCTAAGCCATCGTCACATAGGATAATTCAGTGACCATTTTTAAGAGCCTTAAGCTTAATGTCATTTTGTCTATTTCTCCGACTAGAACATTTTTTAACCTCATATAGCAATCAATTATTGTTATGACTAATTCTTGAGTCCAGTACTCTTTCATTTTTAATTAACAGCTCCCAAATTGTGTTCATCTCTGCTTGGCCTACTTAAGAAGTTGAAAGATTGTGAATATAACAGCTATACATATACTGAAATATAACAACCATATATATACTACAGTAGAAACAATGTGATAGACTGCGTACTACAATAGCACCCTTTAACCTTTATTGTAAGCTGTAAGACTGCATTATATAATATATATTATATAATATATGGAAACATGTTATGCATAAAAAATAAAATATATTCATTATTCAGGTTTATGTAAATATATAATTGTATCATACATGGTTTAAAATCCCATTATACACAAAAAATAAATATTTTTATCAATACGTATAGTATTGAATTATATGGAAGACCAGCTGGGAGGATGGAGTGGAGAGGTGTTTTAATTTTTGAAAATATCCCATTTATAAATAACTTACCTATTTGCATTACACAATAACTGTTATATGGTGAAATAAGATATATTCATTCTTAAATATAATTCTGCATTATTCTAAAATAACTCTTGAATATACAGAGAAATAAAATATATTTACCCCTAAATATAATACTACATTGTACAGAGAAATAAAATATATTTACCCCTAAATATAATACAACATTGTACAGAGAAATAAAATATATTTAACCCTAAATATAATGCTACATTGTTCAGAGAAATAAAATATATTTCCCCCTAAATATAATACTACATTATACAGAGAAATAAAATATATTTACCCCTAAATATAATACTACATTATGCAGAGAAATAAAATATATTTCCCCCTAAATATAATACTACATTATACAGAGAAATAAAATATATTCACCCCTAAATCCAATACTACATTATGCAGAGGTATAAAATACATTCAGGCTTTTGCATACAAAAATTAAGGGTTTACATCATATATAAATAAATAAGTAAATCCTTTTTCACTTGATAAAGTGGACAATAAACTCAATCACGGGAAGGGGGTAACATTATTTTTTGTTTATTTTTTATTCCCTTTATTTCTGCATTGCATGTTTCATCTGATATGTCAATTTATTTATTTTTAATTTTTCACTTATCAGATTTTGCTATGAATTTTTGCTGGCTGATTTAATCTAACACTTTTTTTTTATCCGTTTCTATTCTTTCCACTCAGCGAAACTCAGAGGTTTGTTTCTAATTTAAAAAAAAAAAGAAAAAAAAGGAAAATCAATCCACTGGGTCATTGCTTAAATTTATGCTTTTATTTATGTAATCTGCTGCTAACTGTTTGTTTTTTGGTTTTTGGTTTATGCCACAGTAGATCGTTATGTGCTGCAAAATTCTAATTTAGCTATTCTTATCATTACAATCTTTTCTTTCACTCTTTACTAAGATCTTAGTAAACAGCTTAAGTATGGGCTCATTGCCAGGGAAGTAAAGAATGAAGGATGCTACCCTTTCCTGAAAATCACTTAGCTCTCCCTATGAATGCAATGTGAACAAATTTTCACATGCTAATTCTTACAACATTTTTACAACGAGACTACCCCCTTAATTTGTACTCTAGCCCCCTCCTGGATTTAATTAATGCTTCCCCCTCCCCAATTCACAATACCCTGGCAACCTACCTGCTTAAGTACACCAACATTCCAACAAATTAAGCAATTCTTATCATTACAATCTTAACTTTCATTTTACATACAACTAAGATCTTAGTAAACAGCTTTAAGTACTGCAACATTCTTACTGCTATAGCAACTAACATAACTAACAATTCTGCTACTCTGACTAATGTTACCGTTGTTGCCTGTCTAATATCTTGCTATTGTTGCCATTACCATTTTCTGGTTTCATATTACAAAATTGGTGTTTTGTTTTTAACAGAAGGTAGTAAATGAAGAGAAATAAAATTGGTGACTATATTTGCCTGTAGTATTTTCTGCATGTTCTCCTCAAAAATTCCATTGCTGCTTTCTGGTCTCACTGGGTTATTAAGAAAGTGACACCCACATGATTTTTGAGGGGGGAAGATTGTCTCAGTGGATGCCTTAGATGCTGCTATAGAGACTGTATGTGTTCTTTAGCTGTACATTTTTTTATTTCTCCCACCACCACATTATTTTTTATTGTCTTTTGTGGTGAGGGAATATTTAATTATTTTATTCACTTGTCTGCATCTGTAAATCACAATAGAAAATAGTTTTTATCACTGGTACTTATATATAAAGTCCTGGTCACCATTATTGATGCCCTTTCATTTTATTTTGTTTTTGTTTTTACTATATCTTCAAAAAAAAGCAATAACCAAATTTATATAAACTTGTCTTATCATTTGCTGTTTTTTTTATCAACCATGAGTTGTCAACAGACCAAATCAGTTTAACTGAATTCATTTTTGTTTAATTTATTAATGTATATTTTTTAGGATATATTCTACATTATTTACTGAAATTTCATGGGTGCCAATAATTGTGACCAGGACAATATATATATATATATATATATATATATATATATATATATATATATATATATATATAGTCTTTTCTATTTTGTAATCTTTTTATTAATATTGACTTGCTGTTAAATATGTTTTACACTTGACAATTTTGTTTTTACTTGACATCATCTTCTGAATATACTTTTCAAAAACTTTCATTAATATTTGCTATTTTGAGGCCATAAAAAACAATACTGAAATATCTTCTGCAACTTGGAGGGATCCTTATCATTTGAAGAGTTGTTTAAACTATTGAATTCTTTCTTGCCTTGCTTGTTACAAGTGTTTTAGCCTGTCCATTTTACAACCTTCTTCAGGTTTACCAACAGTCTAGAGAAAAGGAACTGTAGAAAAACAAAATACACACTAGCCTGACTTACATATTCATATGTAAAGCTAATGTATACAACTTCTTTTAATTCCCTTAATTTCCAGTCATGTTGACTGTTTATTAATTGGTTATAGAATGGATTG